>PVJO010013392.1:0-51891 GCA_004026905.1 Hystrix cristata
GTGATGGCCATGACAGCAGAGGCCCACAGAGACAAGGAGATGACAAACCAGACAGGCAATGCCACTGAGAATATGAAATGTGAAAATAAGATTTTATATATAAATACAACACATGCGTACGTGTGGGCAGATTGAACAAAATATCCTCCCTCGTAGCCAGAATGATCTTTTCTAAGCAGATTGGGAATAGAAGTGTTTGGGAGGTTTGGGAGGCAGGCATGTGTTTCCCCCTTTGGAATGATGATCACATTTTGACTTTCAGAGGAACCTACAGGGATGATCAAGACGCCTTCTTGATTCTGGGAGTGCAGTTGTCATCTGTCATCTTCAGGATACCGTGAGGATCTCTGGCCTGGCCGCCAATGCCGGGAGAGGCTGGCCGAGCAGATCTGCTTCGTCTCCACTGCCCACTTTGTGCCTGGCAAATCTGGCTTCCTTTACATTCACTGCTCGATCGATCATCACATAAGGTCTCTCTCTTGTCTTTCCTTCCCTGGTTCATCCTGACTGACTCTTCAAATCACAATTTAAACAACCCTCCTCACAGAAGCCATTCCCACCTCTCCGGCCAGGTCGCAGATGAGGCGCCACTGTCCCAGTTGTAGTTCTCTCTCTCTTTCTCTCTTTAGATAGATAGATGGATACAGAGGGATGACATATGGACACACAGAAGACAGCTATCTCGATTTTAATTTCTCTCTTTCAATCTCAATCTCTCTCTCTCTCTCATATATAAGAGACTACTTGGCTAGTGCCCATCTGCCTCACTTGATTGCAAATGCCATGTGGGTAAGAACCATACCTGATTCTGCAAACCATGTTACCCTCAATGTCTACAAGTGAATGGTGAATAGAAGTAAGTATATATGGCAACGGGTAGACAATATCAGGGTATGGTAAAAAGTTGAGGGAGGTGCAGCTAAAAAGGCTGTCAAAGATCAACTTAATCTACTGGCTGTTCTACTTACCCTCAGTAGGAGGTTCATATTATATTTCTTTTTTGGCTTAGTGGAAATTTTTTCCCTTTGTTGCCAGAATCTTAGATGACAAACGAAGGCACTGATGGGAGGGATACCTTTTATAGAGCCCAAACAAAATGTGTGTGTTCTTAAATCCTATAATTTTTGCATTACAGGGTTTTTTATATTAGCTTTCAACCTAACACAAAAATTAAATACAAATTGGAGGTATATTAACTATTTTAGGTAAGATCTCAACATTGTTTTCCTTAGGACATGCATTGAAAACATGACTCATTAATGAAAAATCTATTCTTCAGTGTGTTTCTAATCAGCTAGCCACCTTAGAAATAGCTGTTTTAATGTCAAAAGCCAAAGCCTTGCTTTCCTTTGTGATTACAAGTTTGCTAGGTAAAGCAAAGTATGGCCAATGTCCAATTGCTAAAGATGAATTCTACAAGCTACTCTTCTCCTTGAGCTACCAGCAAGAATAGTGACCAGGTAGTTCTTTGGCATCTCTCTAAAAAGTGCAGATATTTATAGGTAAAGGAAGTAAAAATCACACTAGTAAGTTTTCTTATTATAGCTGTCACAACAGGAGTATGCTGGTTAGAAAACAGGGTGAAGGCAATAGATAAATGTATTTGTTATTATTATTATTTATTTTGGGGGGTACTAGGGATTGGACCCAGGGCATTCACACCGAGGTATATCCCCAACCGTTTTTATTTTTATTTTGATATAAAGTTGATTAAGTTAAGCAGGTGGGACTGGAACTTGTGATCCTCTTGCTTCTAGGACTCCCATGTACTGGGATTATGGTCACACACCACCATGTCCATCTTAGGTCATTTTAATTGTGAAAAATGGCCACCAAGGCCTCGATAGGTGAATCTGACACATAGGTGTCATCAAACTAATGTGAACAATATAAAGTTGACTTTATCAATCTTTGTGTGCAGAAAAATATTGAGGCTAAAATAAATTTTAAATTTTAAGAGTTTTCAGGGTTAAAAAGTCTTTGGGGTAAAATAATACTATTTTTTTTCCTAAGACTTAGAAAATAATTCAACTTCTATTTATGTATTTTAACTCCAGTCAGAATAAATGGAACAACTTTACTGGGATTGAAAAATTATGTAAGAAAATGGTAGACGGTGAGAGCCAGGTTTCTTACTGGTGAAGAAAAAAGCTAGAGATAAACAGGAAGAAGAACAATCTATGTGAGATAGAAACATCTATCTATTAGAGATAGAAACACAGTATGAACTTCCATCCTATCATGTATCTATCTCTCTGTCCATCTATCTATATCTATCCACCCAGCCATCCATAAATATCTATCATCCCTACACATGGTTACTATATACATATTACAGATAGAGTTACACACAGGTTAGTATAGCACACACATACTCCCTTGCTCTATCAGCCAGGGGGTGAGAACAAATGAGACCCTAACACCAATGAAAACACCTATGACTCAAATCTTGGTTTTTAATACCATTCCCCAAAGAAAGAAACTACAGTTCATTGGAGAAATGAGCAAACCTAGAGTGGGGAAGGGGCCTCAAGCATCGTATCATGCTAGAAAGGAAGAAAGGCTCCAAAACAAAAACAAAAAGAAAAGCAGAAGACACTAAACAACAACAATAAAAAATCCCAGTTTGGGGGATAAGTCAAAAAACACAAGATAAACTCTAAGAACTCCCAAGGTCGAAGCTGGGACTATTTGAGTGACGCAATAAACTGCTATTGGAATAAGGGATAAAATAAAAATCCATGAATCCATACTAGTATTCATAAATGAGAGGATGAATAGTTAAATCAATTTAGTTTAATTAAAAATATGCAAATATATGGACAAAGAATTTCTAATTTTTTCAGATACTGAGCCTTCAAGGAGATGGGGTATAACTCCCTCTTGTCTAAGTGTGAGTTGTTCATTTGACTTCCTTTCAAAGACTAAAATCTGAAAATACAGAAAAAGGATAAATTTATACTGGAAAAAATTGACCCAAACCACCTCGGCAACAGATTAAGTTTAACAATAATCATGTTGATAGTGCAATAAAAATGGCACTTTACTTCTGTGACGTGCCTTCCTCAAACAGATCATCCCAGTCTAATCATAAGAAAAACATCAGAAAATCTCAGCTGACATTCTACAAAATACCTCCAGAAAACTGCCAAGATCATGAAAAGCAAGAAAAACTGAAAAACTACTGGAGTCAAGAGGAGTCTGAAGAGAAGGACATCTAAATGTAATGTGACATCCAAGATAGGGCCCTGGAATAGGAAAGGAAACTTAGGCAAATCTGAGGACATATTAGTAAATATGGACTTTGGTTAATCACAATGTATTAACATTGGTGGATTCATTACAAGAAAAGTACAGTATTCATATAAGGTATCAGTAAGAGAGGAAAGTGGGTATTAGTATGTAAAAATCCCTTGAACGCTCTTCTCATTTTTCTGTAAATGAAAAACTTTGAAAATAAAAGTCTTTCTTTTAAAAGCCCAGTTTTACATAAAACTGGTATAATTCAGTATTAGAGTCTAACCTTACTGATACAATCCCATGTTTTATTATCTAAAACATAAAGATATAGTATTCATATATAAATGCTTATGAACAGTTACTTTCCTTACATATCTTTAGAAAACAAATCATGTTACCAAGAGTCAGTTAAAGCCTGATTATACTGTGAGGGGGCTGCTAAACATACGGATCGTGTAGGAATGGCTTACTAGAGACAGAGAATGATTTCTGTAAGGATGTACTTGTCAAGAATCAAAAGAGAATAGTTAAGAATAACTTAGACCTCTAATGTACAAAAAATGAGAGCGAAAACTAAGAAAGAAACACAAAGCTTTAAAACAAACCAGAAGAAAAGATAAACTTTGGCAAATCGGTACGTGCTATATACTCGGGATTTCCGACCCTTGAAAATTGTGTACATTGGTCCATTCCCACGTTCCCACTTGGACCTATACAGGCCACAACACGTAAGCTGCTTGCTCTGACCACTGGAACACCAAGTGCCATCCAGGGACTTTTTTTGTGGTGCTCACGCAGTGACAAGTGACATTTCAGATTAACAGACACCCAGAATCAGCCTCTTCCAAGTACCAGCCCTTCAATCACAGCACGGCCTTTATCGTTTTCTCCCTTTCACAATCACAGTTTTTCAACCACCTTACATGTGGCAAGACATGAGTTTGCTTTCTCCCTGTCACTCTTCTCTCTGTCTCGTCCGGTTTCTCTGCAGGCAGAAGTGGGCACAATATCCCAGCTAAGGTCTGAATGTCGCAGTCAAGTGCACTCATTGCCTCTTTATTTGGGGCTCTTTGCTATTGATGCAGCCCAAGATGTTATATAAAATCTCCAAAATAGGTTTCATATTTTCCCTTCAAAACCAGACAACAGATCGGATAGAAATACTACTTTATTTGCGATGACTGTGAATGAGGCTCACACCCTATTTGGTTGTAAATATCACAGAGTCTTTCCTGTCGGCTTCAGGCTTCCACGTATTCCAGGCCTCCTGTGAGGACACAGCGAGAGGTGTCCTAGGAAGGGCACACCTCCCAGCTTCCCCTTAGTCTATAAAAATCTGCATCTTTCATCTCTTCTGGTTACATGGCTGTTGCATCAGAACAGAACAGAACTGTGGGAAGAGAGTGCCCTTTAATTTCAGTATTTAATCTCTCAAAATTCTCTGGACATCTTAAAGTGCTTGTATCCTCAGGAGAATTATTACTGCCTAATAAATAAGTATATAAAACACAACTGAACGATTAATAATTCAAGGACACTTTAAAATTCAGGTCTCAAAGAAAATATTTTTCCCAATATTTATAGAGACTGCAAGTATGTAAAGTAATATAAAACTTCACTTGTAAATGATGAAAAGAGTTTGCTGGAACAAGGTGATTTAATGGAGATGAGAGATTTCCTTAAAATGCTCTCAAAGTATTATTATCGATCCATCTATTTCAGCTCTGTCAATTCTACTGACCAGGATGTAGATATTTTATGCAATATTGATTTCACAAATATACAACACTGATAAATATTCAGAAGTCACAAATCTTCTAATAATGAATGCTACCCAAACTTCTATTTGAACACATTTAGTGATATTATTGGTGTCTTGAACCAGCAAAGATGATTAATGTTAATCTTAGGAAGTTTATTTTTACTTCGATTAAATAATACAATTAGCAGCCATAGAATTTATAGATCAGAATCAAAGGAGAGGAAAAACAGATTGGTCAAGCCGACAAGTTAACAGAAAAATAGATTAGTCAAATTCACATTTGAATACATTGGCAAAGGAAAAGGAAATGCACTATAATATCTACTTTTTAGTTCCTGACAAGACAAATAGTGTCTGTTTTATGGACTGATTTGTACATATGTCCAAGACGTAAGAACTCATTTTCATTCTTCTTCTGCACCACACCATGTATGAAGTACGAATTTGTCGTTCTGTGAAACATTTTGGTGTGAGATTTTTTTAAGGTAACCCAAGGAATGAAAGAGATTCTCTCCCGTGATAGACACGGGATCTGAAACGTGTCATTTCCGTGATAAAAAGTACATTCCTGAAAAGCATGAAGGGACCTCAGTTTAAGAACAGGCTGAGGTCCTGCTGTTTCCTGAGCGCGGCGCTCAGCAATTTTAAAGCGCTGAACAGTGATCAACTGGCATAAAGAATCCCGTACTGAAAAGCCATTTCCGTGGAAATGAAACTTTGCAAAAGTATTTACTGCTTGCTTGTCTTGAGGGAAGCATTGCGACTGAGATTGCCCGAAAGAGACACTCGTCATGTGGCTGAACGTAAATAGAATCTGGGGAGGGGAACGTGGCTGTGACCTACCAAAGTCTCCCGATGCATTACTGCTTTCAAGGGCACAGATTTTCTCCAGGTAAAGCTGCTTGATGGGGACGAGCTCCTCTGTCAATCAAGCATCTTTTACTTAGAGTCAAGTCAAACACTTAGCTATCCTAGTATTGGAGTCAACTTCGGAGTGCCAATATAAGACAGCAAACTTACCTATCCAGGAAAAGGATAGAAAATGGAAAAATACACTGAGACTTTACATACTGTATTCCAGAATTGCGTTTTTTATATTTTTTCATATATAAAAATATATACAAGCACACACACTACCATGGACCTTCATTTCCATCTCCTACGTAGTTATTTTTGTTGTTGCTGTTTATTTGTTGAGGTTTTTATTCTTTTGTTCTGTTTACTTTGTTTTACTACCACAAAACTTGTTTTAGGGTACAAACAGATAACATCCATATCCCACCTTACTGAAAAATCTTATTTGACCTGGCCTCATAAATATTAATGATTTCATAAATTCCAAAAGACTGGGGGCCTGGGGATTTAGCTCAGTGGTTAGACTGCTTGCCTTGCAAACACAGACCTGAGTTCGATCCCCAGCACCAAAAAAACCCCCCAAAACAGAACAAAACAAAAAAGACTGGGCATCTATCAACATCTTTCCACACTACTTTCCTTTCATCAGAATTTCCATTGTTCTCACTTTTCTCATCAATTGAGTTTGTGGTTCAAACTGTGAGGAACATTGGCCCCTAAGTCTCAGGTCCCCACAAGGCTCATGCGAGGTTGTACCACCCTCTGCTGCAGCCATCATCGCAAATGGCAGAAGACTCAGGTTTCTAGGACTGAGTGGTATGGTGGACTATGTAAAGATGCCTTGCTTTTAATTTCAGAACAGTAACTTAGCAAGACAAAGCGTTGTTTTGGTCAAGGACATTTTTTTAAAATTCAGATTATCCCTTCAGAAACACACTATCAATAGTATTTACACAGATTTTAATGAAATCTGGTACATGGACTTTCAATAATTGCATATACAATTTTCACAGAGCTGTCAAATATACTACAACCTTCACAGCAACCTGTGAGAAAGGAATGGAACAGAGAGTGAACCAAAATGTATCAAGCACTGTAAGTATATCAAACGTTATCCTTATGTGCAACCTTGGGACGCATTTCCTTCAGATGTTAGCGTCAAAGTAGGTGTGACTCCCTTGAGGCTTTGAATTGTTTATATCGCACGAACACTGGAATTGAGACTTAAGCTTTCTGACTTACACTGAATCCTAGGAAGCTCAGTGAAACTCTATATCCCATCTAGCATACTCCTGGACGTCATGGTCTGCTTAATTCTAGGAAGCTGGAGGCCTTTCTTCCTTCAGATCTAGACAAAGCGGATTCAAACTTCTCAATTTCATGACAAGTAAAAGTTCCCAAACTCCCCACCACCACCACCACCTCCAGATCTCTAACAGTTTCCTGAGGACTGGGGTCCTTTGAACCATCTTGCCAACAGGAATGCTTGGAATCCCAAAGAAAAGCGTGTACTGCTCTTTCGGCCAAAAGTTACTGCAGATTCATCCATTCTCACACCACCCAAATCACTTACTCCACGTCCTCCCGAGACTTTAGGCAAGACACACATCAAATTGGTGGTCTTTTTTCTTTTCTGTCCTAGGAGAAGGCTCTATTTAGAAAGTAAGTTTTCAGCCTATCCTGGGCACTTTTCTCTCTTCCCGTCCTATCTCCACTATTCTAGTTGTCTCTGAAACACCAAATTCTTCTCTTAGTGTTAAGCTGAGTAGCTTTCACCCTCAGTTACCTGCCCAGAGCCAAATGCTCCGGGGACTCCCTTTTTACCCCAAAGGCATTTGCAAAGTACCTTTTTCAGCAAAGAGCCTTTCTCTCCTCCCAAAGTTTTTAATGGGCTGGGGATTTACCTCAGTGGTTACAGTGCTTGTCTAGCATGTGCAAGGTCTTGAGTTTGATCCCTGGCACCAAAAACAAACAAACAAACAAAACAAGATTCTGATGCTTTTTGTTAAAGCAACATAATTTCACCTCATTACATTTGTATGTGGGCAGGAACATGACACATATTTCCCTGTGTCCTTCCCTCATCTTTCTCATTGTACATTTTGCACAAGTATCTTTGTTGGTTGGTTACCTGGGACAAGGCAGGCTTTAAACATACAGATATATTATCTCACTGAATCCTTATAACAAACTGGGTAATTGGTACTATTGTATTTTTCTTTTATGAAGGAGTCTAGCAATACTCATAAAGTCAGGTAATCTTCTCATCCAGTCAACATCATAGCTGAAATTGAATTTAGTTCAACAGGACTCCAAAGTAGGGGCACTTTCCCTGTGTGGTAGCACTGCTGAGGAAGTATGATTCTCCTAAAATGTGGTGACAAATAGACATGCCACTTCCTTGTCTTAACCATCCCTCACAAGCCAGCTTCTCATACTCCTTGATACTAGGATGGGAAGATAAGGATTGATTTTTTTTTTCCACAAACTTTTGTAGATATTTCTGATTTGATACAACTGCTTTCTCTAATGATACTTTTTCCAACTCTCATCATCTTTACTGCATTGAGAACCACAGGTCTAGATTCTTAGAATATTGAAGTTAATTCTACAGGGGATACACTGAACAAGAAACATATAAATGTATAAAATAGTTCTTGATAAAACAAGAGTATAACTATATTCTAATGTGCAATGTGACTTCAAGTTTTCACTGGTCATCTTAGCTAACAGACATGATTAAATTTTAAACAAAATAAAAAACTGTGTCCCATTCTACCCATTTCAAAGCCTCAATAGATATCTTACTTTTCTAAAATATCAATATTTTAAATATTTTAAATATGAATTTTGTATAGGTATCACTTAATGCCTTTAATACAGAAGGTATGATTGAGGCTATAGGACCACTCACCCGACCCGGGGTAATCCCCCAGGGCCAGCCTCCCACCCTTTGTCGCAAGGCCTACTGTCCTGAGGCAGAAAGAAGACAAAGATCCGGGCCATCCTTGGAAGATTAGAAATTCCAAGCCAAGATGCAAGTGAACCAGATTCTCCACCATGACCTGCAGTAATCTTTCTTCATTTGGAGTTCACTGAAGGTTTGTGCATGTGGACTGCTTCACAGATACCCAATTGTAACAGAGTGAATTATGGGAAAGGACGTGTGTGATAGATACAGGTGACATGAGTCAGTACTCTACTGATCACACCGTCAATCATGCTCTGAAAGACACAATGGGAGGCACCCCAGATTTTCAAATTCTTAAACCCAACACATTTTCCTTTCTGCCCGCATTTGCCCACTCACTCTGGACTTACCATCGCCTAATTAAACTTCATTAAACGTCACTATCTTTTCCTTCCTGCCATATGCTACATCCTTCTTTGGGAAACAATTGAAAGTAAAGCAAGAGCAGAATGAGAAACTAAGGAAGAGTAACAATAACAAAAGTCTAAGAAGATATTGGTTACTTTAGAATCAAAACTATCCAACAGACTCAACAGACTGAGCAGTTCTTTCTTGAGAACCATGCTAAGCACTTTATATACGGTATTTCATTTAGTCCTTACAGCAGTATGAGAAGGTAGGATTTTCTGCCATATTTCCTAGGTAAGTAAAAAGAGATGAAGGAAGTTTATACTTGTCCAAAGTCATATAACACCCATAAAGGGAAAAACAAGGAAGCAATCCGATCATCTCCCTCCAGAACCCCTGTATCACTGCCTCGCAGTGTTTTATAGTGAATATAGTGCACAGTGAGGGATTTAAGACATGAATACTTTTGTTCAGCCCTGAAATATGTGGCAATTAGAGAACCTCAAAAGACAGCAGAAAGTCAAACCCTAAATTATGCACATTTTTTTGTGCTAATGAGATTTCAGGGACATGGATTCTCTGTTATCAAGGAAGGTTTTATGAAGGCCACAAAATGGTTGGGTGGTGAGGAATTGAGAAACAGGTGAGTTGTAGATAGGAGATCAGAGTTGAAACAGCCCAGATTAAGTGCATTCGGAACAGTGAGAAGACTGACATTATTAAGGATGGGGTAACTTATTGGGGAATCTTGAGAATTAAAGGTGGATAGGGTGAGACACGAGTACAAAAAGCCCTGAAGGTCAAGTAGCAAAAAAAAAAAAAAATCAATATGCTAACTCACTCATGCCACAAAAGCCTTTTGATGCAATAAAAATCTTTTGGTCAGGGGAAATGTATCAAATAAAAAACCAGAATAACAGAAGGTTTTGGGGAATTCTCGTCATGGGCGCCTTCCTCATCCCTTCAGCAATTACATGCCCATCACAAACCAGGCTAAAAACATGTACCACAGAAGACTTTGTGTGCATGCAAATCATCCTAGAGATGTTGGGAATAAATGAAGAATGGAAGTGAGAGGATCAGTTCTTTGGTGTTCCTGTCCCGCAGGTAGGACAACTCTGAAGCAAGGTCCTTCTCATGTTCCAGAGGCTGTCACTGGGGTTTAGTCCTGGTTGCCAATCTGTTATTGGACCACTAATGCACTTCACGTTGGCCTTTTCCCCTTCCTGCCTCACTTCTCCACTCTCACACCAGTATTTTCTGAGATCGCCTCCCAAGTAAACCATGTGCACCCGAATCATTTTCCCATCATCTGAGGGAACCCAAACCAACACAAACCCACACTGGCTCTAACAGCATCTAAACATGGCAGAGCACCTGCATGTTGGGCACGATTTTAGTCATTTATTTCCCTCATTCTCACACTAGCTTATTAGGTGAAATCTATTATAATGCCTATTTTACAGATTAAGATCCTTTGAGGTTAAATAACTCACTCAGGGTCAAAACGAGAGTTGAGCAGGCGATCTGGATCCAGGTTCTGCTATGAACAGTGACTCTGCCAGTGGGATGAAGTACTACAGAAGCCCTAGCTGTGCTTAGGAGTAGGAGGGAGGAGCTCCTGGAGAGCAGAAGGAAGGCGTAACCCTATTTAGAGGTCAGGGAGGGCTGAACAAATCGAGATCTGATGGGTTAGTGGGGGTTTACTGGGGCAAAAGGCAATCAAGTGGAAGTATATTCCAGGGCAAAGTCCACTGAGCTGTAGGACAGTGTCTGCAGACACCATGGAACCCATCAGAGCAAAAAGTAGAGGGACTCATAGTACAGGGTTACAGACCATCTGGGCTCCAGCTTCTTCAAAAATATAAAACAGCTATGTAAGTCTGCTCACCAAAAGGTATGATATCTATTTTATTCATTAGGTCTCTGCTTCAACTTTTTTTCAACGGAAGGGTTGAGTGACTTAAAAATATTTGTTCCTGCTGACAGCAGCAAATGCTGGTGAGGATGTGGAACAACAAGGACTCTCATCATTGTTGGTGGTACAGCCACTTTAGAAGACAGTCTGGTGGTCTGTCATAAAACAAAACATGGTTTTCCTATATGATTCAGCCATCACACTTCTAGGAATTTACTCAAAGGAATAGAAAATGTATAATTTATAAAACCCCATATACAGACACTTTACACTAGTTTCATTTGTAATGGCCAAAACACAGAAGTGACTAAGCAGGTGAATAGATAAATAAACTGTGGTAAATCCAGACAGTGAAAAATTTAGTGATAAAAAGATGTGTAGTACCAAGCTTGAAAAGATACGGGAGAAACTTAGGTGCATATTACAAAGTGAGAAAAGCTCACATAAAAAAGCTGTATATTGTATGGTTCCAACTGTAAAACATAACGGAACAAGAAAACTGTTGCCAAGGGAAAAGGGACCAGGACAGATGAATAGGCAGAATGCAGATAATTTTTAGATAATGAAACTATTTTGAATCATCTATAATGGTTGATACATGTCATTATATGTTTGTCCGAACCCACAGACTGTACAACAGCAAGAGTAAACTGCCATGCAAACTACAGATATTGAGTGATTATGTGTCAATGTAGGTTGAACTGTAACTAATGTATCACTCCGGTAGGGTATGTTGATAGTAGAAGAGGTTGTGCATCTGTAAATTCAGGGGTGTCTTTCTTACTTTTCTCTCATTGCTGAGACAAAACACCCATCACCCAAAGTTAAGGGAAAAAGGGTTTATTTGGCTCTCAGTTTGTAGAGGTTTCAGTCTACAATCGGGTGGATCCAAGGCAGGGTAGCATGGAGGACAGGCAGAAGGCAGCAAGGTAAGCAAGAGACCTTAGCAGCTTCTTTCTCCTGCTTATACCTTATCCAGGCTGCCAGCATTAGGGCCGTGCCAAACCAATCAATGGATTGATTTAGTAACCACACACCCTTAATCCAAGCATCGCACAGTCTACATTCAGTCACTTCTGAAAAAGCTCCACCTATGACCACTTGAGGATCTGGAGGGACATCTAGGCATAGAGCATAACAAGGGGTATATAGGAAATCCTGGTACCTTTACTCGATTTCGCTGCTTGAAAATGTGTGTGTCTGTGTGTGTAGTCAAGGTAGCTGCATTCATGAACACCTTAGAATATGGCACGTTCCCGTAAAGTCTCCAAGGCTGTCTTGGTCATAGAAAGTTCCCAAAAGCAGCAGAACGCGAGGTGAATCTCTGTAGAATATGATCAGCCTTTTGAATGGTGACTTCTTGATACAACTTAAAATTCAACCTCTCTCAAAAATCAAATCTTGCATAGATTCCTTTTTTAAAAATGAGACTTTCCACGAGTGTCTATTTTCTTTTACAATTCAAACACTCCCAAGTTTAAGATGCCAGTGCCTTACTTAATGACTTGTATGGAGCCTTTTCTGCTACTCTCAGTAACACTAAACTGTCTCAATTTGCCCATTTTCAGCTTGCTAATTTTTCTTTCTTTTCTAGAACATCAAGGGCTCTCCACAGTTATGTCAGTTTTTTATTTTAAATTTACTGAGCAAGCCCACAATTAAGTTTCTGATACTAAGAACTTAACACATTGTGATTTCTTTAGATTAGATGGGGACTAGAGGAAGGGCTCGAGGCTTTATCAAGAGAGGAATTGCGAAGACATGAGGGACCTATATACTGTATAAGGGATCTATATACTGTATGTTTCCTCAATTCTGTGGATATCAACCTTTTGGGGCAGGGCACAGTGTTGCTGTCTTACCCACGGATAAAGCTACGATTCATAGTTTTGGTGGAGAAATAATTAAGCACAATACCTATAGCTGAGAGGCTAAATGTTTCTACAGGAAGAACTAAACACTTCATGAAACCATCAGAGATCAGTCCTGGAGTACTGGCTCAGTATCAACTACTGCTTCTCTGCATTACTTTGAATCGAAGGACAATTTATGCTGAAATAAGACACAAATGAATGCATTCATTAGATAAAACATGGTTCATAGGTTTTGGCACTATAGTGATCATTAGTGGATCTTCTTGCTTTCAAACTCGGAAAAGAAAAACAGGGAAACTCATGGGAAAGGAAGAATGAAGTTCTCTTATAAGTGATTAATACCACTTAGTATCTTATTTAGAGTTTGGAGCGACAGCAGAACTCCCACACGAAAACCCCTGTATAAACTAAGTGGTGAGCCCCGGATGCCAACGATATTAAAGCTTTGATGGCCCAGAGAAAGCGCTGATGATTAGATAAGATGAAAGGAATTCACAATATCTGCCAAAGTCATGGTATTCTCCAGGGCTTATTACTATGGCCTAAAAATTATAAGGGTATTTAATAATATCCCTTAATTAATATCTTATATTTGTCATTCCTTCCTCTGAGGCATCATGCCATCATAAAAGAGAATTTCAATTATTAGTATTTAAACTAGGTTAGACAAGATCTAGTTAAAGTCATATCATGCTTTGTTATTTGCGGTAAATTTCTCAGAGAACAGTGGCACTTTCAAGTAAACATCACAGGGGTTTTGAAGAAATCTCTGTGAAAGCAGGTTACATATATATGGATTTTTAACATTCTAACATGAACCACAGAAAAGTTCCTACTCAAAAGTGAACAAAGCTGTATCGTTTTGCCTTCTCTTCCCACTGTGATTTTTATTCATTTGAAGATAAACTTCAAAGCAAACATCTTAGAGCTTTTTTTCTTTGTCACCCAAGAATTATTTCCAGGCAGCACAGGAAATCTCACATTTCCAAAATTAGATCACGGAATTGAAGTGCCATCTAATTAATATGTTCATAAAACACCTTCAACCGCTACCACATAGAAAATAACAACAGTAGAATTACCTTAGCATTCTTCGGAATTACCAAAAATACAATCAATACGAGACATTCTAACCACAAAACAGTTCCTGGCTGATTAGGAATTAGAACATCGCAGTCACATCTCTACCCCTCTCCCTGACGTAACACTTTGCATACGTAATTTCAAAAGCAGAACAGAACGTCCCCTATCGACTGGACATTTTCGTTCAGCATTTTTGAACTTAGTGATCTCTGTGTAGTTTGCCCTTCGGAGCCTTTTCCATTCCCCACAGTGGCTGGCTGTTTCATCTTCCTCAGAGGTCCCACCTGCTCCTCCAAGCGTCTCCTTCTGAGACGTGACCTGGAATTGTACTTCCCAGAGAGAACAGAGGCCAAGAGACCAAGACTCCCTCCAGTCCACTCACCCAATCTCTACATCCTCTGCAATCGCCCTCCGCGTCCTCTCTCCTGTCTCGGAGAGAGTCACGTCCTCCATCACTGTCAGCTCTGTGTCACACTTCCTTTGGCAGTGTCCCACACTCTCAAAAAGCCCTAGTATTCTTCAGTAGCGACTGGTTTTTCCTCCCTCCTATTCTCCCTGCCTTTCCCTCCCTCTCCGCATTCTTCTGTCCTTTCTGTCCAAAATTTTAAAAAGTAATACTTTCCATCACGTGTCTCAGGTCTTATAAACCTTGAAATATTATCAGTCCCCAGACATTGCCGTGAACCACCCTACGCAGTGTTACCAATCACTACAAATTCTTAATTCCATCAGATATATTTTTTGGTCTTTCATTTTTAGACTTCTTTAAGATACCTACATCAGTTCAGTCAAGTTGCTCTTCCTTTCAATTCCACAACACCTTGCGTATGTATATCTGAGTTAATCTGCTTCCAACGGTACTGTAATTATTTGTTTCTATGGCTCTTCTCTTTACTAGTCTTCAAGACAGGACTGTCATATTTATCTGGGCATCCCTCACGCTTAAAAGAATCGGTGTATTTCATGTGTTCCGGTAGAATTCACTAATAATGACATTTTTCAGCCACTCGGATATTGGGCTATTTTGTGATTGCCCAATTTGGCATTTAGCTCTGATTTCAGATATTTAATATTCCTTACACCTAAAATAATTGTAAAGACCCACTGAAGATTTTAAAGAAAGTGATGATAGTGACAACAAACCCCAGGACTTATAAGATTTTTTTTTATCAGCAAGATACTCTCGAAGACATTCCATCTGACTATGACAGAATGAAGGTGGATCCCACATCGAAGCAGCACTGGGGCTGGGCTGGATGTCGCCCAGTAGCACTCTGCTGAGCGCTGGAAGGCGCTGATTCCGTCTGAGCTCTGCTCACCACGCTGCCTTCAGAGGAGAGGGACCCTTTTGACCTGCACAGAGGCTCTGCCTGATCGCTTAGCTCTATAGTTTGCATTTCTTATTCATCTGCCCGAAGTGTGGCAGCTTCCCTAAGCTATCTGCTAGAGAAGCACCTTTTACTAATTCACATAAATGACCCCATCGACCAGAATGGCCTCAGGAACACAGTTCACTGCAAATTCCTTGTCAAATTTCTCATTCTGAGAAAACAGAAAAAGCTGCTGACACAGAATAAGTATAGGCCATAGTCCTGACATTAATAAGTTTCTCAAGAAAAGGCCATCACATTCAGTGAAATTCTGCAAGCTTACACAACTGGCTAAATAAATGTGAATCTGATTACTTTCTCTGATTTACTTCTAATCTGTATTCCAGAAAGCCCCTGGAAAGGGTGCTAAGGCATTTGCCATGAAAACAGTAGGGTGGATTAAAGAGATATTGGGCTTTCTACTCAGGACAGACCTAGTTTTGAGGGGATCAGTTCCTCTAAGTCATAGAAAAGTGACCTTGAACAAGTTACTCAACATCTACAAGCTTTACCTTTCTCATCTGCCAACAGGGATACAAGTAAGAAAGTCACAGTTGCTATTAAATCATGTCATTCATATGAAAACATATGGCATGAACAGAAGGGTTCAACTGGAGTGGTGCTCTGCCTTGTCATATGTTACTAATATGTTAAGAAAATTTACTGGCTGATTTTAGAATCTCAATGCTAATATTGTAACAAACCCTTATTACCAACGTGTCACAAGATTTTCTTCAGAGTCTACTGTTTAATATGAAGTGGGCAAAGAGCTTCTGCGGTCGTTTCCAAAAGTGCTGACAAGCTCAGGGAATGTTTGCAAAGTGACTCATGATGGTAACATCAAGTTTGAAACAGAGTCAGTGGCCTGGAGCCCCCACCCACCTAGCAAATAACCTGATTATATAAGGGCCAGGTTATCCATCTTTGAAGCCATATATGTAGATGTAGATACAAATATGCATGTATGTGTCCATGCTGAATTATACTATGTTACACAAAAATTTTATATTTCCAAAATTTATAAACACAGTCCTTAGATGAACTATATTGCCTTGGGCATATTTATGGTCCTTTACTTCTAAAATGGAAAGATCATCTAATAGGTCACCAAGTGATCAGCACTTGCAGTATTCACTTGTGGCCTGGAGACACTCGTGAGCTACAGTCAAACAGGTAGGATGAAGCTATAGGTAGCCAGAATATTAATGAGTGTTCAAATTGGTGGGATACGATCGAAGAAGGAGGAGGAGGGAGGGATTTAAAAAAGAAACGTTTGCTGTGTTTAGCCAGAAACTATTTTTTAGTTCCCTTGGCTTCTTTCATCTCAGAAGTTTCCACTATTTCCCTTTTGCCATGATTTGTCTGCTTTTGTCTGAGCCTGAAGCCCTCAGAATTAATGGAAGTAACTCATTGAGAGCCTATGAAAAGAAGAGCAGCAGCAAGGGGTACAGAGTGAAAAATCTAACAGCAGCTAAACACCCCAAATTCATAGCTGATCATTTTTGTATGACGGACGATACTATTTTCCTTTCTTCCTTTGGCTGGGATTTTCTAAGACCACCTCAGCTAGGGCCACCAACTCAGACCACTGAGAATATAAAACATCAGCAGTTTAAAGTGCACAAACTATTTTAGTAATTCCAAAAGACTCCAAGGACTATGCTTCATTTTCGCAAAAGGGAGCCATGTTAGTATCACTGAGAGCAATATTCTTCCTCTATCATGCTATCTGAATCAAATTTACTTTACAAATTAAAACATAAAAACATGAATTTTTATTTTCATTCATAAACTCCAAAGTATTGCTTGCAGGAATTAGAAAGAATACAACTAGAGGCAATGCAAGACAGTAAATCAGAAAGCTGAGAGAAAAGGGATATGCAATGGGATCAAAATGTCATGGAATGGAAAACTGGATTAAATCTGGATCTGAACCTGGATCGCTTCAACAATGGCCTAACTTCACTGTGGAGCCTTGCAGATAGGTGAACAAGATGAGCTGACGTAATCAGGATCCTACACTTCATCGGCCGTAAGTGTGTACGGATAAACTATTCAGACCTAACAAGATTCAGAATCAAGCTGGCAGTCTGAGGTTGGATTTTAGAATTTCTGAGTGGTTTGGACAACCAGAGGAAGAAATAGCACCGAAGTGAAGTCGACATACCTACACTGTCCTTAGAAGACAGACACTCAAAGAATTTTAGGCTGACTGAAGTGGCCAGAATCCATTCTTTTTCATGAGACAGTACATTCTGTCTTCCAATCCATACACTGTCATCAAACTCAACACTTTTCCTACCCACTAAAATTCAAACAAAACAAGTGAGAATATATTGGTCAGAACAGAACCTCTAGAAAATGTACTTCTGGGTTTGAGTTTCTGTAGTTTTAATGTACGAAGGGAAGAAAAATCTAAAAGATGAAACTCTAAACAGCTAGCTAGGAGGAATTATTCCTTCATTAAGAAGTAGATCGTCTTGCCTCTGCCTGAATATTTACTTATAAACTAGTTTGAAATGCACATAAACCTGTGTGTGTGTGTGTGTGTGTGTGTGTGTGTGTGTAAATAAATTCTGGACACATACATGAATATTATGTTATTGATAGACTGATTTATATCTTGCTTTATTCTGGAAAGGATTTATATCAAACAAAACTCAACCAAAATGAGAACGTTTATAAGTCAAATCTTTGGTGTATAGAGGAACATCTAAACCGTGACCTGTCAGAGTAACCTGACTGGAGCTGATACGCGGAAAGGGGCAGTTTGGCCAAAGGGTGCAGGGGCTTAGAGGAAGGGAAAAGGCTTCATCCAGAGTCAAGGTGTCCTCGTCACCCCATTTTGCCTTTTAATTGGAGTCAGGTGTCAGCCTCACAAAGACAATTTGATTAAAGCATTTAGACATCTGGACCTTAAAAACTGAAACCCTGAGCAGCACATAAGCAAATAATTAGTCACCATCCACAATCACTATTCCCAAATCTTCCTCCGCCGTCCCCAGAGGGCCCGTGATCCAGCACTGAACACCCTCCCCTCAGGGGTCTTTGGATTCTGTCTTCCACTGTCCTCTCTGCATTTATCACAGAAAGGACGCAAAGGTATTCAAATACTATAAATGCCCTTCTAAATTTTATAATTTTCATTGTATTCTTCATAACCCTGGTGTTTCTGGAATGAAAATTATTACATTTTCACAGAGCAGATTGTACAATGTCGCTACCTATCTTTTAAATAAGGCAAAAGCTACAGACGTATGTTACACTATATTCTGTCATTCTTTTAAAATTATTTATTTTAATGTAGTACAAGTAGATATTAATAAAGAAAATACGAAAAACACCCTTCTTAATTCTATGAAAAAATAAAACAAATTTCATAACAAAATAATCACAGACTAACCATGGCTAATGTTATGATCTTAAAAGAATGACCCAAAAGTTACTCAGTCTATATTATGTCATTCTTGACAGACTCTTATATTGGATTGAAAGTCAGGTTTCTAAAGAGTCCTCTTAATTACTTCTAGGTGAAATTTAAATTTCTAGAGAGCTGACTTGCATTTCTCTTCTTTCCACCATGTAAGGCCTGATCTTGAATTGCCAGGCTACCAGTCTGTGCTCACAACTAGCCAGAATAATACACAGGAGACATATAGTCCGTGTTTACCCAGCGGGGCAACCCTTATCTTTGTTTGGCTTGGCAGTAAACAGGTTGAAAAGTGTAATGGAAAGAAGCCTTCGCAATAAAATCCTCCAGCAAATATTTCTAATGCCGCTTCAAACAAGAAAGACACATTCTTTGTGGCACTCCTTTAGCACTTAAAGGGTAGTGTTCTATTAAGCCAAGTAAAAGGACCACTTATTAACTTTAACTTGTAACCAGTAAGCAATGAGTTTGTTATATGATTGCATAATGATCAACACACCAGCCTTAAGGCAGGAGGATGAGAGTTTCTATTTGCATCATTATCTCTGATAAACTTTTAAAGACTACTTCAGACCCACCGTGTTTCAATTTTCTCTTTCATGCATCTCACAAAGAAAAGAGGCCAGAGTGTGCATCTCTACACCCTGCTCTCCAAAGGGCTCACAGCCTTCAGAGAGATGAGGCAGGGCTCTGAAACCAAAGCATGTGTCTCCCTTAGTGCCTGCCTTCTCCTGGCATTGGTCTGTGTCACCTTCTGATCCACCCCCGCACATGAGAATGAAGCAAGGGGGAGTCTTTGGAGACAACTTGCCAAACACTTTCTTCTTAAGCACTAATGTTCATAAACATGGAATCTGATCCAATAGGATCTCATACAGTAGGATAAAGGAGAAGAAGGTTTCTATCAACAAACACCTAGAATCTCTTACTGCAGTACTGAAAGGTGAGGCTATAAATAAGAAGAAAACAACAACTAGGGTAGTTGAGAACCAGGCAAAACACTAACTGGGTCACCTGGAAAATAACCATCACCTTCCTCCTTTGAGTCTGATGTCTCATTAACGAATCCTTCTGAGGGAAGAACAGACACACAGAGCACTCACACTCCACACCGGCTCCTTGTGGCACAACAACAACAGGTACATCATGCAGTGAAATGGATGGAGGGTTGCACAGCTTCAGGTACAAGAGAAACCCAACAGGACTATCAAGTTCTCTTTGTAGCTTTCAAACATATGTACTGAGATCTAGAGGAGCATGAATAAGCAAATCTGCATGCTTTCCAAAACCACAGAGTTGAAGAACTCATTTTATTCCTATCAATAGTAGAGGTGAGGCTATAATGCAACAACACAAAAGGTTATAATAATGTTAGGCACTCAAAGAGCACATGCATCCCGCCTATTCCAACATAAAGAAATGGACTCAGACCATAGAGTAAGTTCAAACCCAAAGTGCTGCAATTAGAGCCGGGTTCACTTTATACAAATAAGCAGGGCAATTTCCCCCTCTAAACAAGAAGTAACATAAAGACTAGAAGAGAAAGGTAAATATTTGACAAATTCATACTATGTGCCAAGGAATGTTTCCAGGACTTTTTAATTTCAGGGATAAAGGCTACTGCTGTGCACTTTTCTGTAAGAAGGATGAGGAGGACTTGACCACTGATGTCAGACCCTCATCAACAGGACAAATGAGGCGATGGCACCAAACCCACCAGTGAGCAGGGAATTCTGCTGATGATGTTGGAGTGGACCACTGGGGTGTGGAGGCGCAGCACCCCAAGTCCCTCCCAAGTGCATGACAGGCTAAGGACAGTGGCTGCGGTCAGCAGAGAAGGAAGATACGCCACAGCACGATTCTGGATCTCTCTGGTGCCGACAGAAAATGAGCAACTGCTCAGAGTGACGGGACGTTGGCCACCCTTGTCTGCAATACATTATCAGCTGGAATAAGCCAGCAGGTGATTCTGGGGGTCTCTTAAGCTATTGAGAAGCTTTTATTTGAGACCCTGTCACAAAAGCTGGAAAACACTCAGAAACCTGTATTAGAGTATCTATTACTTATCCCAAGTCCAGCCAAAATATTTACCTCAGAAATATTCTTTGAAAATCAGGCACAATAGAGCAACGCAAGCAACCCATGCTGGTAAACACAAAGCCTTAAAATGAGCCTATACTAGTCATTCACAAAGTTTCTGCTATGAGTAACTGAATCCAGACCACTTAAAGATGTATTAAAAAGCAACAATTTTTTAAATGATAACCTTGTAATGCTCTTAGCAATTAGTTCCTATACTTATTTATTCATAGACTCCAATAAGTAGTGGCCCATGATATCACAAGTCCAGGGCCTGAACTACAGTGCACTGAACATTGATGCAGAACCAAACACCCAGGCACTAAGCAAGTTCTCTCAATCCGAGCACCTCATGATTCATGTGTTAGAATTCTCCCAGAATTATATTGGCTCATGTTAGTAGGAATATTTCTTGAATACCTAAAATATTCTTAAATATGCAACACTAACAGATATCCGAATTATTTAAAATTGAGTCAGCATTGTAAATTTCCCTTAACCTTCTTTAGAAACTCAGGCCAATCGATATTAGATGTCAGAAATGTATGTGTGCCCTTCCCCAGGGAATTTTAAAAATAAACCAAAACAGATAAAACAAATCCCAAATCTTCCCTTCCCTTCCCTGTTATTTATCACACGATTAGTTGCCATTCTCAAAGCTCGCCCCCCCCCCTTTCTAACCACGGAATGTCAGCAATTGTAAATGTCTTCATGTTTTCATACTTGATTTCTTATTTTGGATGCTTTATATTAACAAGTAAATTTTACTGTATAATCAATACTCTCTTAGACAATCTTTGGCTTTACACATGTTTTACTTTTCATTCTCCCGAAATCTCAATTCAGGTTCAAGAGAAATCTTCACCTGGTACCTGCCATGGAATCGGAGAAATCTGAGTTTTACCAACTATAGGGGATACTGATTACTCACCATATCCAGGAATGCCTTCTAAAGGGGAAATTATTCACGTGCATCATGTCTGCAGATCTTCTGTCATTAATATTTTCCCCGTTTCCTAGGTTAGTGTGGTGATTTTCACAGATGGATCCCAACTCTCTTGTTTGAGCAGCTATCATGGGCAATTATTGCAACAAGTACTGAATTCCAAAAAAAGCCCCCGCCAAGAAACAAATAGCGACAACAAAAGCCCTCCCAAGATCTGAAGAAAGGGGCATCACAGAGCACTGCAGGTGTGGGTCCATCCTTCACGTTCTACTAGTCAGGCAACACTCTAAAACAACCAGTCCACAGCTAATCCTAAATGATGGCAAATATTGTCCTGGTAAAATCCAACTGCCTTGAGTGTAAATTAAAGCATCCTCGCAGAAAGGACTATGAAATGTGGGAAAAGAGGAGTCAAAAAACAGTTTCTTGTTATCCTTGTTAAAGGAGTGTTAGAAGGGAAATGGAAAACTTCAGGTTGCTTTGCCATGATGTCTTTTAGAAAAGAATATTGCTTTTTCTTCTTTCTTAGGTACATATTCATATGCGGTCACTTGAACGCAGTGACACTGGCTGAGATGAGTCGGACAAAGACCTGAGCGGAGGGGTTAGAAACGATACACATACAACCAAAGCCAACTTCGTCCCCAAATCTCAGAACTGCTGGTTTTGACTGCACAAGTAAGACGGCCAGGAGTGATTTCTGTTTGTAGGACAGGATCACCGTCAGCTACCATCATGACTTCAGAAGGCGCTGTCGCGATGGAATTCATTCCCGCTGCCTACCCCCATAATCAGGCTGTCTGCTCTCTTGAAGTAAAATGACTAAGCTATTGATTCTTTCACTGCAGAATTTCCTTTAATTTGCTGTTATCAAAACCATGTGTGGGCTTTTTATATTTGGCCTTGGAAAATGAATTTCACAGCTGCGAGTCAGTCGTGGTCTAATTATTTCTTCCTCCACTGTCTTTCTCTTCTCTTTTGTCTCTTTTTCTTTACCCCACATTCAGTCCCCAATAGATATCATTCACTCTGATGCGCTGACATCGGAAAGATTCTCATGCCCAAGCCATACAGACCTTGCATGCTTTTAAAACACAATGGCAACAGGCTCCTGCTGGAGTCCCCCAGCGCCGAATTTCCAGCAAAACCTTTGGGATCGCCGCCGCTGCCTCCTCTGTCTGGGCTGCGCCGCCCGGTTCTGAGCAGCGCAGGACACTTGCAGGCTCCCTGGTCCTGTACATTAACTCTGCAGCAGTCCGCTCTGGCTGCAGACTGCTGCCTGACAGGGGATGCGTGGCGTCAAGGGGGCCCTCTAGGTGGGTTCCCAGAAACTGCAGAGTCGCGCGCTCCTCGCTAGCCTCCTAAGAAGAACAAGCAAAAGGGGTTAAAGGAAGAGCTCTCCCTGAAGGAGATTTCTTTCAGTGAGTAATTACCAGGCAAGAAATGCTAAACAGCAAGAACCCCGTAAATTACCTCACAGGGAAATGACACCGCGAATAAATAGATATTCTTACGAAGAGAGGTTTTCGTTTTCTTTTCCACCCTATCCAATGAAAAGAAAGCAAATAAAAGAAGCCCCCGAGAGAATTTGCAAATGACAGGGCTTGGTCAATTGGACTCCTTAAAAAAAAAAAAAAAAAAGAACAACAACAAAAATATGGGGGCGGGGAATTCTTGCTTCCTGGCAGCTTTGTAACCATTCAGCTATAGATGTCCACACTATAATTCTGGACAGGAAATCCTGTGCAAGCCACTTCTGCAGAAGTCAGTTAGACTTCAACTGCAATTGCGCACGTCATAAAGCTGCTTGTTTGACTAGGGGGTGTGTAGAGTGGAGGAGGGCAGAGATAAAACATAGCAAAGTCTATTTTGCATTTCCTCGAGCTTGCCCCTTTGTTGCAAAAATTCTGTTCAGTAATTCCCTGAAAGCACCCCATCACTGTTGATGCCATTTTGGAGCAAGAATAAAATAGTAAACTCTTGGAATAGTAGGTTGGCACTTAAATAGTGTTTGTTTGGATTCAGTAAGAGAAAGTGCTTTTCTGTAGTAGCATACTCAATATTAATGTATCACTTTTAATTTAGGTATTTAAAAGGTTCTTATGGAATTGCTTAATATTAAATGGAATATCGGCAACACTTAATACATCACGCTGTTATCCTTAGAATTCCCCAGCGAGGGCCTGTCTTTACAGAAAATGTCATTCAGGGTTGGGAGGTGGGCAGGTCCCTCAAATTCGAAAACCAAGGGTAAAGAAATACGCTTAGTTCTGAGAACCAACCGCTATGGTTTGAACAAATGATGATTCTAGCAGAATCATTCATTCCTGGGAGGAGCAAGAACTGGGTGATTCCTTTAAATGCAGTTTGAACTTTAGCTTCAGAAAGATGGCACCACAAAACAAAAGGAAACTTAGAATATTTGTTGGGGTTTCTGATAACCCAGACAGTGTCCTCACACCTGGGTTTTTCGAAAAGGATTAAATCTCTTCCGCAGAGTCACCTGTAATCTAACCCAGAAAACTTCAGACCGAACTGATTTTAAACAAGCTTGGAATGCCTGGAATCGAACATCATAGAGTAACTCAAAATGTGGTATTATGGTAGATATTTAAATAGTACTATTTAAGAGCTGAAGGTGCTGATAATATCCTGGGCCCTGTTCTAAGAGCCTCACAAAATTATCTCATTTAATCCTCACAACAACACTATTACATAAGGACAGTTATTAGACCTGTTCTACACAAGAATGTACTGAGGTATTCAGAGGTTAATGGCCTTGCTGGAAGTCAAGCTCTTAGTATGAGTCACCATTTTGACCAAAGAAGTCTAACTCCACAGCCTACATGCATCAGCATGATATTCTGGCACTTCTATAAGAATAATAATAATACTTTGCATTAGCTTTATGCTTTCTAATTTTTCACATGTATTATGTTAGCGTCACAGAACCATGCTGAGGTGAGTATATCGTTTATGACATTATTTTAGAGATGAACCTCCAGAAGTATTTGTTCATCATCATACATCCTGGTTGCAGATCTAGACAGAATTCACATTATCTGACTCTGCTTAGTTTTCTTTGATGGTGATGATAATGATGGACATTGATTTAACTATTTCAAAACCAGCATTCATTTTTTATATCATGTAAGAGAGTAGGTCTTCATGGAAAGCAGCAAATACAAAGACAAAAAAATGATGAAGAAAATATTTCCCACTATAATAAGCACTATTTATTTGATATTTCTCTTTCCTTCTTCCTTTCTTCCTCCCTTCCTTCCTTCTTTTTGTCCATTCTATTCTGTTATGTTCATAGTATACTTAACAGCAAAAATAGCTCTGAATCTTTCTCAGCTGCCACAGGTCAATGTTTAGTATTTGTTAGCTATATTTCTATTTGTGATCAGTGATATAAACAAAGCACTTTATAAATAAAAAAACCTAGTCATTAAGTCATTAAGGGAGACTAAAATATATTTATACTAAGAGGAGATTTTAAATGAACTTTTCAGTTTTTAAATTTTTTATTTGTATATATATTACTGTCACAAATTTAGAGTGAAAAGAAACAACTGAGAAGCTATGCTAAGTAATAGAAAAGCCAAATTTCCATTTGAGGAATAACAAAGAAAGAAATGTTATTTATTGTACAGTTCAGGAAACTAGTACTACACATTAATAAACAATCCTAAGTTGAGCAACTCTATAGTCTCAATGCAATATATAAATAAAAACGTAAAGTTTTGCTTATATTATAGAAATAGCTCATTTCCAGTATTTCCATCTATGTGTATTACAATCAAGTTCTTAAGAATTATGGCCACTAAGTTACAAACTGATATATAACAAGACTCAGTATTTCATACATGCGTGAGCTTTAAGAAATAGTAGAACCAGCAGGTCTGTAACTGAAAAACAAGTTCTAAAAGATGAATAGTGTTGACAGACACGAGTACTACTTTTCTGTTTCATTTTACTAAAAAATCATTGTCCTTTCATGGATGGTCTAAGAAATACCAGGAGTTCCCAAAAGAGACTCCTTTTGTGGCCCAACCTTGCCCCATTATTTCAGTTGGTGGAGTTCTTTTTTTTTTTTTTTTTTTTTTTTTTTTTTTTCAGTGCTGGGGATCGAACTCAGGGCCTTGCACTTACTAGGGCAAGCACTGTAACCACTGAGCTAAATCCCCAGCCCCCAGTGAAGGAGTTCTAATAACTACCAGAGCATCATAGATCGGCAGAATCTTGGTGAGGATGCCAGGGCTATGGCATAGCCTGTGCTCTACTGGAGCAAAGTTTGATTTTGTTTTGTCAATTTTGCAGGTTTTTAAAATTTTAAATCCACAACAAGTGGAAAAGTACTTGGTCTTTCAAGGACAGATCACATTAACCACTTTCACTTAATAAGAAAAATAGTATATCGACTTATTAATAAAGTATAAATTGCAAGGTCAGTGCAAAGCAAAATAATCGACACTTTCATCAACAGATCGCTTAGTACATTGACAATCAGAACAAAAAATGTTAATGGACCAGTGTCCCTATGACCTTTTCAAACAAAGTCCTTTCATGGTTAGGGTGCTATGATTGTAAGAGTTAACAGTTTTCGAATTAGGTTCCTAGGAACCCTGGGGTTCCATATGGCTGTGTTGGACCAACTAAGGCAAAAAGAAGGCTGGATACCTTGTGCTGTTTCAACCAAAGGAGCATCGCTTTTACCAGCTTGAAGTTTGGTTTGTGAAAGAACCTGCTTCTTCAAATAAATAAACAAACGTCTACAGAAACCTAGCAGTAGGAATGTAGAATTAACGCTTTATAGGCACTTTTTTTTTGTTGTATTATCAGTTTTGAGACCCTACTCTCTTCAAACCCCTTCAATTATAGGCTCCCTTTACAATAATACAATGACTAAATTACACCTTCATGCTAACATAATCTTGTACAATAAAGCTGCACCCTAGTATGAACTTGGGTGCTTCTTAAATCTTTTTTTTTTCCTTAAACCTTTTATTCACTTGTAGTTATTAGAAATGGAGGGTGTGGTGACTCACTCATTTTCCCTTTCCCTCATCAAGTTTCACTTTCAAAAAGTAATTATAATTTCAAATATTATACTATATCTTTCTGTCACCGGTACATTCTGATATAATCTCTGAACTCATATCAATATTTGCCTCCCTGTATAAATAAAATGAAATCCCCTCTGTTTAGACATTAAATGACAGGAACCTAAAAGACCATCTTTTATAAATTTTATATGACTACCAATCACCAGTTCAGATATTTTCAAGAGACTTGTTAACTTTTGCCATTTAGTTGTCAAAAAAATCCCCAAAATGTTGTTCGCTCATTTTACACAAATGTAGTTACATATACAAATATCTCTACAAATTTCCCTTTGCATGTTCTGCCTAGACATTGATAGTATAACTATGTTATAGCCAAGGAAATAGAAGTGACAGTCACTTGGATATCTTAAGGGGTGTGACTTCTTGCCTAAAAACAAAAGACAATGAATATGTTTTCAAAATTTTCTAAAAAAAAAAAATAAAAATGATGTGTATCATCCCTTTTGTGCATAGTCTATAAAAGGGTTCATTTTATTGCATATATGATCAACTAAGAAATACTCCTGCACGCTGCCTCCCGACAGGAAGAGAACATTCAAAACCAAATCTTCTCTCCCACCCTTGTCCTCTGAAAGGAACAGCGTCTTCCTCTGTGTATTTATAACACCAGAAACGTTGTTGGCACTCTGTAAATGTTAACTAAGAGCCGCGTTGATAGTGATGACTTTCCCCTTCTGGCCAGTTCCCTCAGTCTGAAAGCTTGCTATTCAGCATATTCACAACTGACATGAGTGGGACCCTTGGAGAGAAAGTGTCAAGGACCTGCAACGTGGCTCAGGAGCTGCTAGTATATTTAATGTCTACGTATCCGTATAGCCAAGGAAACAACCATCAACTGAAAAATGGGAAAAATCTACTAAACACCTATTTTAATGCTTTGTTGAAAATGTTCATGATTTAGCTAATACTTAGCTAATTTTAAAAGTCATTTTGGATCATACAGCCAAAGCTTGAACCTTATAATATTAAGTGACAAATAGATACATTTAGAGAAAATTAAAATGCGTATCACTAAACACAATGCATTTCATAATTTGAATATTTAGAATACTTGCTAACTACTACTTTTACCATTTTTTTTACAAGTGGAAGAGTTTGAATTTCTAATGCAAGAATACAGAGAAGGCACGTAATATTTCTATTCAAAAATCAACTATGGGGAAAAATCCACAGGAAATTTGAAAAAGAAAAAGTCAAATTTATATTCTGTCATGGAGCCTCAAGACACACTCTCTCGATCCCAGTTCTTTATTCTCTTTGTGTAATTTTGAGCAATTCACTAAATCTCTTTGAGACAAATTTCCTTTCCTGTTGTCTACAAATATTAGCAAATTTATAGGTTATTTAACTTCCTGGAGTAAGTTACAGTATATAAAATAACTGTAAAGTGAAGAGATTTCTTACATTGTTATTTTCATATTCTTAAATTTGCTTATTAGAAATATAAAAAAATATTGGGCTGGGGTGTAGCTCAGTGGTAGTGCACTTGACTACCATACATTAGGCTCTGGATTCAATCCTCAACTCTGAAAAATAAATAAATACAACACAAAAAACATAGTCTCATCGCTCAGTCTGCAATTGAATTCAAATGCAAAAAAGAAAAAAAATGAAGTAATGATAGATAGCTCATAAAATGGAATACTTTATTTCTATCTGAAAATTTTCTAAAAGCTTTGTATCATATTTCAGAAATAAATATTTTAGAAATTCTTTCATATCATGCTTAAGAAATCCAAAGGATGAAAACCATTTCTCATGTAATAAAATAAAAGACTAGTTTCAAAGTATATCTCGTTATGGAATATTATAGGCTCCTAAAAAATGACTTGGATAAAATATGTGAAATAATGTGTATTAAAAATATTATCAGCTTTAGAGAATAACTTGAATATGAGTTCATTAACACATACACATATATATGTGTGTACATATATGTGTGTGTGTGTGTGTGTGTGTATATAATTAATACAAAGGAAACCAGAAGGCTACATATCAAACTACTGAAAAATCACCTCTGAGATAAGGAAGTAGATATGGACAGCATTCAAAAGGGATTTTTACACATTATTTCACATATTTTTTAACTTACTAAGTTTTAAAAATAGGAATATAACCATGTATTATTTGTACAAGTGGGAACAGTAATTAAAACAAAAAAAATTTAGTATTTATTAAGGAAGAATAGTCATTTATAATTAACACCTACATATTGGAATATGAAACCCAAGTTTCTAATATGTGCTAATAAGGTTCTTCAATAGGTTTGAAAAATCTAACCTCAAAACTTACAGTTGAAAAGTTGAATTCAAAGTATATATTTAAGAAGCCAGGGGCTGAGGATTTAGCTCAGTGATAGAGTGCTTGCCTAGCAAGCACAAGGCCCTGAGTTCGATCCCCAGCACCCCCCCAAAAAAGTTCCACTAATATTAGTGAAATCAATATTGTGTCTTAAGAATAGCCATAAATAGCTGATTTGTTCTTTTTTTTCCATGTCCATATGAACATTAGCTGGGACCAGAAGCAGTAATCACTCAGGGTTGGGACTAGCAATAATAAAGCTGTCTCTACTAGCAAATTAAAATCCCTTATCAAACATCCTGATACTGACAGTAATATTATATATAAATATTATATTATGCTAATATTATACTCACATTATGTTATACTCTTTTGCTTCAGTTCAAACACGTGGGTATCTGTAAGCACATGGATTTCAGCCTGGTCTCCGGCTCCCTTTAACTCAGAGAGCAGATCTAGACACGCACAGCCTTTACACAATCACACACAGAACTCGCCGGGCCAAGACCGATAATTGTTTTAAATAGCACCAAGAGAGCGCTGATGGAGTGCACACCTGTCCTTTCTTTATGGGCCCTCACGGATTAGATGTGCCCAAATAGACGGCTCCTCTTTGATAGTTTCATCAATTTCTCTTGATAAGTTAACCGTTGGTGATAGTTCTTATCTCACTTACTTCTCACTTAAAAATTAATGTGATCCCATTTCCGGTTTCCCATGTAAAAGGCTTGGAAGTTGCCACACTGCCCTGAGAACAAGTAACAAATTGAAAAATCAACAGCTCTTAGATTCCTAAGAGATGTAAGGCCACAGGGCAAACTGTTCTTTCCAAAACTGGAGAGACAGACGGGAAGATGCAGAAAATCCCAACATGCCAGAGCAGAAATCTCAGTGGAAACCAGCACAGGTGTAGGAAAACCTGAATTGTAATTGATGAATTGATGGAGGGTAGGTGTGGACAACACGACACTCAAAAAACTCAGAACATGGTACAGGGAGACCCATGATTTCGTGAGTTTCCACCTCTAGGAGTCTGATCAAGATCCTACAGTGAACATTAGAGGAAAATTCCTTCTAGTTTCTGGCAAGAAGTGGGGAAAAGTAAATAACTATAAATACTCCAGAAGGTTTTTTCTTCTTAGCAAAGTCTGCCCTCAGGAGAAACTAGTTAACATGCTAACATGCTCAGATTTTGTTTTTTTTTTAAATCAGCCGACTGGCCTAAGGGAAGGAAAATCTCTAACTCCAACCAGCTCTAGACTTCCATGTGGGGGAGGGGACACAAAGGACTCCAGCCTGCTCAGCCATCCTCTCCCACATAAGGGTGACAGAAAACCTTCTGAGAAACACTTGTGAGATTCACAGTTCGGATGCAACAATTCACTGGAAGACTGAGATCTAATTGCTTTACTACAGACTACTTCCCTTTGCGTCCTATCTCACCACCACTGCCGGGCTATTTCCAACAGTTCCTACAAACCAGTTTATATCTGCCTATCAAGGAAAAACTACAAATTATACCAAAAGGCAAAGGAAGTATGAAGAGACAGAATAAGCACCAGAACCAGACATGGCAGGGATATTAGAAATATTTATGTGAAAAAATATTTGTATGATGTAATAATAGTGTATACATGTCATTGTAGAGTTGTCCAAACTCATGCAATGGACAATGCCAATAGCGAATCCTTTTGTAAACTATGGACTTTTGATTATAATGTGTAAATTTGAGTTTAGTGATTATATAAGTGTACTACTGTGGTAAAGGATATTGACGATGGGAAGTATGCACCTGTGGGGGTTTGAGTTGAATGAGGATCTCTGTACCCTCCTTTCAAGAGTACTCTGCACTGGAAGTTGCCCCCCTTGATAAAATCTTTTTTAAAAAGTAACGTGAAGAGTATGAATCGTTTATAGCCAGAATATACCCAAAAGATACACAATTTCAAAAGAGCAAATACTAAATTTTGTTTCAACGATGTCAGTCAATTCCATTTCCTTTAGTTTGCTATTGCTTGAAACAAAAAGAGAGCCTCAATTTTCTCAAAACTTTATTTTGACACATGCTTTGGCAATCTACTTATGAAATGTGCACCTTATCCCAGAGCACCTTTTTCAATTGATGTGACAGGATTTAAAGATTCTGTTTTAAAATTATTTCATTTAGGAACGGAGGTAAATTCACCACGGGAAATCCAAAGGAAAAAAGACAAACACAAAGGAGAATGAAGGCATCCAACAATCCCACTTCCAAAATACAAATTGTTATATTTCCTTCTGCTCTATTTTTTTTTTCTTTTTTGCTTCCTAGGAATAGGTTTATAGCAGATTTTTGTATTACTAGAAGAATATTTACAAGACTTCTGAATTTGGAGCCTGAGAAAGAGATTTTACTCTACTAGATGGCATATGGTAACAGAGTTAGTCAGACCTGGTCACTCTCGTAGGCTCACAAGGGTGAGCAGAATGGTCCTCCAACCCTCTGGACAGGACCGTGATGCGTTCTCACTGGTGGGTAGTCTCATTAGGGTACTTTCCCACACTTTCTGCTTCTAATTCCCTTCACTTTCATCTACTTTGGAGTTGGCTGGTACATTCCTTTCAAAAAACAAGACAGTAACATAGTAGTAATGTAGAGAAGATAAAATTTTCACATCTTCTATTTACTGTATGGAACAGAGCTACTCTATTATTTTTCAGTATCTTTGAAATAGATGATTAAAAATTATCATTAAAATGTAATTACTGGGGCTGCAGATTTAGCTCACTAGTTAGAGGGCTTGCCTTGCAAGCACAAGGCCCCAAGTTTGATCCCCAGTGCCAAAAAAAAAAAAAAAAAAAATAAAATAAAAGTAATTACCACAGGAGCAGTGGTTTTTTTTGTTTTTGTTTTTGTTTTGGTGGTTTTTTTTTTTTTTTTTGCTCTGTTTTTGTTCCTGGTGTACCTTTCCCCCTGCCCAAAGCAATACCTGTTGCATAATAAGGGCTCAATGAAATATTTATATTGAGTCATTTACTATCATTATATTATAAATCAGTCATTATAGCAAGTATGATTATTTATGTTTGACTTTAACACCTAAACTGTTTGCCTTCCTTCTACCCAATTCTGATAAGACCTGATTGGAACAGGTATAAAACTGGACCAATCAGTTCAACGTAGGTTGAACCAAAAATGTCACGGACTGAAGGACCGGAGATGCCACTTGGGATCAGGTACCGACTTACAACCAATGAATGGGCAGCAATTACACGGAGCAGACAGGAAAGAGCAGAAAAATAGAGACAAGCAGAAATGGAAACCTGTATGGCTCCCAAACAAGCAGCTGCTGTAATTCCAGAGTTTTCTAAGTGCACCAGGGCACAGATCCTCTCGTCTATAAATGTGTGTATCTTTACCGTAACTATGGTCACTTGTCATTTTTTTTACAGAAGCTAGTCGAAGTCAATTCATTTTTCTTGCATTTAAAATCTTGATGAGTTGCCATCTGAGAGATTTTATTTTGCTGTTCATAAATTTTCTTTGCCTCCAAAAATAAAGTGATTTAAAATTAATTGCTACACTGTAATACCAAATAGCCACAATGAACTAGTTTGACACTGGATTAACGGTTACACGACCAAGGGGTTGCACTTGCGGTACTCACACAGAGTCACAGAGTGGAGGTGACAAAGTATCTCCATCTCCACCCACATCCACATGTTCTAGAGTGCTCGTTTCCTCTCACTGACATCTATTACACTTCCAATCAAAATATCAGCAAAAGTATTAGCTTCTTCCTTTTCTCAAACTCTTCTCACAGTTTTCTTCACTGAATGTCAATTTGTCTCAGATAAGATGTGTGTGGGGGTAGGGAGACAGAGAGAGAGGGAGGGAAAAAAGAGAGAGAGGGAGGGAGGAAGGGGAGATTAGAAAATGTCAAAGACTGTGATTTTTCTTAGCTTCATGGGATAGAGGAATTCAATACTCAAAAAGGCAAAATTATTTTTGAGGGAAGAAAAAAATGTCCCTAAAACAATCATTCACATGATTATTTTAAAATAACCATTAAATAATCATTAAACCAGGCATGGTGACATATGTGTAGTCCCAGCACTCCCGGAGGTTGAGGCAGGAAGCCTGCAAGTTTGAGCCCAACCCGGGCAACTTAGTGATTTAGGGAGATCTTGTTTTAAAAAAAAAAAAAAAATTCTTTTAAGGGCTGGGGATGTAGCTCAGGGGGAAGGGCCTGAGTTCAACTTTCAGTACCCCCAAAACCATTGGAAAACTAAAAAATATTAAGATATATTAAAACTAGAAACCAATGTTTTAGAATAATTGTTTTGAAGTCATGAGAATACAACTAACAACAAAATTATTTGCATTTGAGTGTAAAAAGAAATCAGGGCTAGTTAGGAATTCTTCGCTGCCCGCTGTAGACAGAATCCTTCTCCTTCACCTAGCGCTTTCTTCCTCCGCTCTGCTATTTCTAATGTCCTGACTGGAGGCTAAATCCACACAGCTGAACCCTTGAAACATTTGGCCAGCCTGCCTCTCTCTACAACCCGCGTGTTCTGTCCCTAAAAATATCACCATGGACTCTATGAAGCACTTAAATACAAAGAGGTAAAATATAAGCAATCGTCTTAAAAACTGATGAAACAGAAAAAAATATGAATGTGCAATTGAATTGCTCACGATATCTTACACTTTTCTCTCTGAGAAGCATGCTGTGAGAAAGAATTTAATCTGGAACACGAATTCCTCTGTTGTCCCCAGTTCCAAGATTTGTAAAATGAATAAAGACATAGATCTTTGATTTTTTTTTTCACAAAGTAAAGTCTCATAGTTGATCGAAGAGTAAAGTTGCTCCCAGGGTTTCTCTCTTCTCACTCGCCTTTTCTGCTTAAAATATAAAAAGCAAGAAGTCCTGAGTGAGCACTCAGTGTCTGTAGTCAGACTCCTCAGCGAGCTTTGTTGACTTTTGGAATCCCCATCTCACCTCTAATAGCGGAAGTCATACGGGAAGCAGAGACAACATTAATGAAAATGTCGACTCACTTTTCTCCCTGCCTCCTTTAATTATTGACCGATGAGAGGGGTCTGCGCAGGTTGAATTGTTGCTGTTGCTGTTGTGGAAGGAGACCCACTAAGCACCTGATGGAGCAAGAGCGGTCAGTCCCTGATGGTCTCTTGTCACAGACTCTAGAGACAGAGAGCAAGTGACAGTCCTACATTCGCAGTCCAAAGGTGTCCGAAGGGAGGAAGGGGTGAAGAAAGACAGAAGACAGTGTGCACACACTGGGACAGAAGAACGCTGTTATGAACACCAGCTTTCCCTCTCCTTCCACGAGCCGCTGCTCTCTATAGCTTTACTGCAGTCTATTATGTGTTCTGGAAGGCTTTGCTGGGTCACAGGCTGCTATCATTTATTTTATTTTAATTAATTAATTTTTAATTTTTTTTTTATTTTTTTACTCACTGTACTGGTGATTGAACCCAGGGCCTTTGCAGTGAACCGCATCCCCAGCCCTTAATTTTTTTTTTTCTTTAATTTTGAGACAGGTTCTCTCTACATCACTAAATTGCCCGGGCTGGGTTTGAGCTTGCACCGCTCTTGCATCTGCCTCCTCAAGTCCTGAGATCACAGACATGCATCACTAGGCCTGGGAGCAGAGGCATTTCGAAGATCAGAACAAATCAGAAGGTGTAAATAATTTTCCTTGATTTTGCTAATATTAAAAGATAAGAAGAAAAAAATATATACAAGTAAAGATGCAAATGTCACACGCCATTGTCAAGATATCTTTAAAATACCTGTAAATGAGTATCAACCTTGTAACACATTTGTTCAAAGTGAGGACATGGGACAGGTATTGACACAAATTTTATTTTGGTTTCCCATTGCCCCTTTTAGCTTTCATGGAAAGTGTCATGTGACTTTCCAGGGTACTATCAGGAAAGAGAGTTTTACATTCGCTATAAACCATCATCACAGACTGTATTCAACAGTTAGAGTATCCAAATTACAGCCGCAAACTCCACACTCCAGCCCCAAAGTCCACATTCTAGCCCCTCTAGGAAGGGCCCACCACCACGGAGGCACTTGCAGGGAACTGTGGGCAGGGTGCGAATGGGGTGACCTTCCCCTTCCTGGCTACCCAGCTCTGCTCTCTCTTGACACTGACCACTCTGGTGTTGGAGAGTTTGGAAAAAGGAGATGAAAGGAAGGAAAGAGTCCCTCCTCCCCCATTTTTCCCTTGAATTGGCACTGTCAAAAGAAGGCATCTCGTACTGGGATCTGGCAGATGTTGAAAGCCGCCTCTGTCCCACAGGCGCCTCTGTGGGCTCATCAGCAGCATCCCTAATGGGCTCCTGGCTGCCACTACTGTGACTCAGGCAGGGCCTGGGGCTCCAAGGACTGGCACCTCATCACTTCTAGTGTGCCAGTCCCCCCAACCCCTGCAAACTTGCTGTTAAGTCCAGCTGCCTTTCCCAAAGGGTCCTCTGGGGAAGTACAAAAAAAAAACAGCTCAGGGCTAGGTCTCCGTCTTGCATGCGGGCCACAGGAAAAAATAATCCCACCACTGATGTCTTGTGCTCTGGGATTAATGTGGACAAATTTACTGCAGCTCCCTCTGAGGGCTGGTAGGGAGAAAATTGGCAACAGTTCTCTCTCTCCTCTCTCTCTTGCTTGCTTTCTCTCTCCCTCAAAAATATTGGCATAAATTCTTCTGCAGACAAGAAAAGGTTCATTTTCTGCCCTTGGAACTAGTGCCTGGCTATGGCCGCCATGGTGGTAGAGAAGACTCACTTGGTGCGAAAGGGCAATGTCTTAGAGTGGCCGGGGAAAAACCAGTTTTCCTTGAAACACTAGAAAAGTCCACCTTGACCTCTTTCTGATCAAAGACAGTAAATTTGCCTTATTTGGATCAAGCCATAAAGTGGAGAGCTGCAAACTTGCAGCAAAGGTATCTTAACTATCACATTTCACAATGAAATATTTATTATAATCCAAGCAAGAGTCCTTCTCAATAGGTGATCAAGTTAGCAGCAGAAGGATATTTATGTTTTCCCACTTTTCTTCCTAGATATCCAGTGGGCGAGCTCATCTGCCACAGAAAACACTTTATAGTCGGATGTTGAAGTTAACTTTCACAATCATAATTACCGCATTGAAAATTATCGAATTGAAAACCCAGTTGTGATAACACCTGTGACAGCAGATCTAACAAATATAAACAAAGGCATGTTCAATCTGGGAAGCTCTAACTTACCAACAGGCTGGATTTCCTTTGGAGCTCATGGGGAGAACAAAGACGTTTCCAATATGACACGATGTTGTCAATAACCGGGTGATGATGACTTTCCGTCTTCAAAAACGAGAAGTTCAAGAAGACATTTCTAGGAATCTTGCTCCCCACGTCTTTGCTTTTGGAGAAACAGACCAAGGTGTAACTAATCTTCCTGGGAAGATGAACCTCTGGAATGTGCATCTGCTTGCACCTGGGGCGCCTGCTGTGGGACCCTTCAGCTTGCGTCACCATTGTCTGGATGGCATCCCATAATGAGACATCATTAATATTAACTCTTCTCCAGTCCAGGTCATTGCTGCTGTTTTTCTTCTGATGTTTCATCAGTAGCCTCAAACACTGAGATACATTCACAGTCATATTTGGAGTGTGTCTCTTTCTCCCTACGTTGGCGTGCGCTGGTTCACTAAAATGGGAACCTAATCCTCAGCACGTCTGACACTGTCTTTTCCATTGTGTCTTTCTTTCCTCAAATCCAGGCAGAACTTTTTATCCTTCTTTTCAATAGTCTCACTCCCCCTCTTTTAGTCTCCAACAAAAGCTTGAAATGGATAAGCCTAAATCCCCAATTCAGCTCTCAATCACAGCTCATCCAAGCCCCGAGTATAATCCAGCTGATCTGTGCTGTAGGTTAACTGAAGTTTTTCTGAAGGTAGCAGGGCTCGGTAGAAGTAGCATGGGTTTTAGTATTTTCAGTCAGATCCAACGTCTCTAATTGTGACATTATTTACTTTGGGCTCCTTTCTCGACCTTCACTGAATCTTGATTTTCCATCTCAAAACAGCAAAGACTCAGGTCGCTTAGATTTGTTTGGGATTCAATGAGAGAGGATAGACTGACTAATCACACAGCACATGTAATTTAATGCGTATTTGTCTTCCTTAACCTCTCCAAATGTTTGACAGCTGACCTACTGACTGAGACAGTGGGAATGTCAAATTATGGGAGAAGGAAAAGAGCGGTGTAGAAACCTGAAGGGCCAGATAGTGTAAGCTTCCCAAGCAATTACTGACAGGAGGTGAGATATGGCAGGGTCAGCTGGAAACATACCACTGTATAGCTTTTAGATTATTAGGTCTTCAGGAGGGTCTATAGATTAATTAAAATTAAAAAAACTTGAAAAAATGAGGGACGATGCAAATAAGCACCACAGAAAGAAAATTGCAAGTAGCCAACAGCTGTTTAGACACCAAATCTCACTGGTACCCAAAAACAAAACAAAAAACAAAACAAAACCAGAAAAACAAAATACTATAATGAGGTATTTAGCCTATCATGGCAGCAATTTTTTTTAAAGGTTAAAAATATTAAGTGATGGTGAGAAGGTGGGGAAGAGACCCATACACAGTTAGATGAATAGTCTGGGAATGATTTCTTGGGAGTATAATGTAGCAGACTTTTGAAAACATAAAACACATATACCATTTGGTAAGAAATTCTTCTTATAAGAACTGACTTAAAAATTGCTCATATGCAAATACACACATATTAGTATTCATTTCAGCATTGTTTATAATTTTCAAAAATGCCATTCTGTTTCTCTGATTATTGCTGAATTCCTGAAAAATTACAGATCTTCCCTCCTCCCCAGTGACTCTAATCCCCAAATATATAATAGCATCGAAGATACTTAAAACTGAACATTGGCTAGCAAATGGTCAAAATATTTTATTGTAAACAAAGACAATATAATAGATTTATAAAATTCATAGGTGATTTGCTATTTTCAGAGGCAAGAGTAAGTATAACTGGCAATCCAAAAGTTTCCTCTTTTTTCCTATCAATTTAAATTTCTGGAACATTTTATAAAATAATTGATTTTTATTCAACGTTTCAACCTTTTGTAAAACTTACATATATATATATATATAAATAATACACATGTTATTTCTCAGGCCTTAAAATATTTAGAGAAGATTAAAACATCTCATCAAATTCAAATTTGTCTTGTTTTACTCTTTACTTTCAGTTCCCACCCAGAATATATACAAAGCTTTACTTTGCTCCCAGAGATTTCCCAACATTTCAAAAACATAAGAAGCACTGTCATTATGGGCCAAAACTAATCTCATTTATCTAAAGTATACAAAAATTCTCAAACAAAGGTTCAAACTACTTTCCCTACAATGTTCTTCATTGAGAATCGAGTTGTCTTGCAATACGAGATGGGGAGAAGAGAGACGGTACCTTTCATATACAAGGGGGGGCCATGCTCCTGATATCTTCAGCAACAAGTGCCTCTGGACCACTTCTGCCAGGGCCAGGGCTGGAACTGGCTTGTGCAACACAACCGCTGGACCAAGGTGACGTGGGTACGCCTAAAGTTAGCTGTGTAACCTTGGCCATGAAACAGACTACATGAAACCAGTGTCCCAGATACGAAAGCCAACAGAGAGGTAGTTGCCCACCTGGGCTACTTCGTTATAGCTAACTAAGATCTAACATTTAAAAACAAAATAGTACCTTCTTTTGCAAGGAAAGGTGTACCATATAAGACTAAAGCTACTCACTTCACAAAGACAAATTAAGCAAGAGTATTAATGATATTCTCGGAGAAATATGCTTCAATAAAGTCCTTTTATTGGAATAAGTTCTAGATCAGCTGGTATATACCCGCAAATGCATATACCGAGCAATATAAATTAGACTACTCTCAAAAGAACATATCATATGGATTGAAGGCATTCAATTAATAATTAGCATAAGAAATGAATTAGCTTTTCTCTAAATACCTTTTAAAAACATGTAATAACATATTGAAAATGAGAGAGAAAGGTTTAAAATCAATCTCTCTTCTCTCTGCCCACCCTGTCTTTCTCTCTCAGCTCTCCTGGGGAGAGTTCTGTACGTGAGACTTACACAGATTATTTCCTTTGATACTTATAGCAAAGCAAGTATTAACATCCCTATATTATACATGAGGAATCTGAAGAACCTACAGAGGGTAAGTTATTTCATGAAGCATGAGTTGCAATTAGATTCCAAAATCCACTTTTTGCCATGCTACAGTGGCCAGGGGATCAGTATTGTCCCACAGATTTAGCTAAGGCTGGAAGGAATGGCTAGGAGAGGATGCTATCAGATGGAGTAATAATGATCGCAACCTTTGTCAATAGTGAGTATCAGGCACTGGGCTGGACTCAACTTTCCTCACTTCATCTTCCACAAAAGTACTGCTACTTTTCCATTGTAGAGTGAGGAAGAGAAAGCACTGAGTAGTTAGCAAGGTCCTCAAAGTATATACATGGATATGGATACACGGCTAGTTAAGAAGTCCTTTGTGAGTTCATATTTCATTGTTCCCGCACCTCCATCTTTCTCTCTTCCTATTTCTATTTCTTCCTTAGAAAGGAAAAATGAGTGACTTGTTTTATAAATTACTGATTTCCTATGCCTTGGGAAGTTTTAGTGTATTTTTGTTTAAAAAAAATAGTATTTCCTGCTCTCCTTGAGATGCTAAGATGGCATGTGGGGATATTGGAAGGCACACTACTGACATTCTGTTTATGTCAGTAGCTATGTTGAGAATTAAGCTGCGTTTTGATTCCTAATCTTATTGGTGACTATCTAATTCCTCATCAAAAATATCTTGCTTTAGTTCCTTCGTATTCCATATGTGAAATTCTAACAGCTAAGTGTTTTTTGTTTAAAAACGTTAATATGCAAATTGGCAAAGGCTGCTGCTTTATCTTGTCTCCCTGGCTGACGTTTCAAGAGATTCTTTATCAAGCCCTGAGTGACGCCCGGCATCCAGGCCCCTCCCCTTTGCTATTTATTACCAAGCTGCTGCACTGCAGGGCTGAAACAGCTGATCATTTAGATCATTAAAAATCAATCCAATGACCAAATGGTTCTGTACATTTTGGAAAAATGGCAAAAAGTACAGTACTAGATTGCTATTAACTTGCTCTGGGTTTTCTTTTCACAGCTGCCAGGAAAGGCATTTGGTAAAATGGATGAAATCAGCATGCCAAGGAGGAGTGAGCAAAGAGAACAATGTAAACAGTGCGAGCTGAGAGGAGAGGGGGATGTTTTTGTTGGGAATGAAGTGAGATGTCACTGGGGGAGGCAGGGGAGGGTGGGTAGGAGGAGAAACCTTGCATTTGGTGAGCATACTGTAATTTGGGGCATAGGAGGTTCAATGGCAGGATGAGAGCAATCTAAATGCAGAAACAATAGAGAAGGAAGGAAGGGAGCGGAGGCAAGCTATCTATGTGCTTCTAACAGGCTGCCCGCTTTGGTCATACTGCTGAATTAAAGAGGCATCCTGCTAGGAGGATAAAAAGCTGATTTGAGGATTTCAGTAAACAAAACTCAGTTGCAGGAGATGACAGAAAGGGGTACCTAGTTTCTTGTTCAGAAGGGTTTATTGTCGCATGAACAATCTTAAAGGAAAAAAAAAGTCTCTAATTTTGCTCAATATAACCAAGAATATATAAAAATATAGCCATGAATTTACCCACTTACTATATAGTGGCCACGTATATGCTCTTCCTTTATTAGGAACTGTCTTCCCCTAACAGGACTACATTTCATCCCTAATATTGTTCGATGATTTCTTGATTAATCTAAAAAGAACCTTGGTTTGTGGAACTGCTGAGTGCTGACAGGATGGATTTTAATGTGGGATTTCTGCCACCGTGCTACTATTTCTAATTCCTCCCAGCATCCTATTTAAAGTCGCACTTAGCTTACACAGCTCGTGTTTCTACAGCAAAGGGCAAGAAAAACACTTGAGTATTTATTGGTTCTTACATCTTATATATCAAGTCTAGTAACACTTCAGGTATAGCATCTGCTTAAACACAGGGACCTTAAAAAAGCATTTAAAACATTGTAAATAAAGCGTATGTTCCTTGGAAGAGGGCAGGTTCTGCCTTGGGTGTTGGACAGAGAAAACGAAAAGGGACAAACATCACTGAACTGCACAGAAGACCAGCACTAAAGGAGGGTCATTCTTCAGATAAGCTTTACATTTCACTTACTCCATGCTCCATGTGCTACCTGACGAAGCTGAAGGCTTGACAGCATGAGGCCTTCTGAATGAGCAAGGCAGCCACTTTCCAAGAACGGCTCCCAGTTACCCCACCTCCTGGTATTCTCATCTTTATATAGTTCTGTCCTTCCCTCTTCTGGAATTGGTCATCAAGTAGAACTGACAGCACGTCACCTTCACGACCAGACACCAAAGACTGAATGTGACTTCTGTCTCGGGATCTCTGTTTGGGGATCTCTTCTCTCTAACTCTCGGAGCTCAAGCTATCGTATCATGAGCAGTCCGACAGAAACCGTTGCCTGCCGATGACTACCTGACGCACTGTGACAGCAGCTGAGCCTTGAGACGAGCGCAGCCCGCCCGTTCAGAGCCCCTTAGGCAGAACCTTCAACCAGCGTGGGGAACCCCGTGCCATTTACATACATGAAGGTAACACGTGAAGAGACACGTCATAAGGGTCAGCAGGAAAAGACTAGATGATCACAGCAGCACAATGCCGAGGAACGAGGTGTCAGCATCACTGGTGCTGGTGTTCGCCCACATTCCTGGTTTTTCGAGGCATGTGGCAAGGTTTGCACTTCCTCGCTTCTCTGAAGTTGGGCATGGTTGCCTTACCCATTTTGGTTAATGAAATGTAAGCAGCCCTAGAAATGGTAGTTTGAATATTATTATGATTTGATGAAATGAGACAAAAATAGAGAAAAGGAAAGAAGGAAAGAAGGAAGGAAGGAGGGAGGGAGAGAAGGAGGCAGGCAGGCAGGGAGGGAGGGAGGAATGGAAGAATGGAGGGAAGAAGGAAAGGAGGGAAGGAGGGAGGCAGGAAGATGAGCAGAAGTAATACACATTACTCTCAGGAGGAATCTGTTAAGAACCGATGTATAATGTCTCTCTCCTCTGCCACAGTGACCAGGAACTTCTCAATACAATCTCCTATCACTTATGTCCCTAAATAAAGAGTAGAACCATCCTCGGTCCCGTGTCAACCTATATTGAAGACGGCATGAGTGAGAGATAAACTTCTTTATTTAAGCAACTGAGATTTGGGTTGGCCATTAGAGTAGGATTGAAAACCATAAGTAAAATCACCAAGAATTCACTGTATGGAAAACAGAAACCTGATAGGAATGACCAGAATCACCCACGAAAGTAGAGCTTCCTGAAAAGAGCAGCAATACAGGCTAAATTGCAGTGACTGCCATGTGAACTTTCCCAGTCGCATTGGAAAGACAGAAGGTTGCATGTGAGAACTGAATGAATTGTTTCTACTAGATGCCTAATATTTGAGAGGCCAAGAAGCCAATTTGTTGGCTTCCTTGAGATAACAAGAAGGAAGAAGGTATTTGCCTAATCTACAGGTGACTCCTGTGGGGAATCGTCCAAGAAGGAGTACAGGACACTAATACAGTAGCTAGAACAAATGTGCTAGCATCCACTGCTAGGGAGTTGAGAGACCAGGGAACATGGGTCAAGGTTACCGGCACAGCAGAGGCCAATGTGGCATCCTAGGCTGACGTACACATCGCGGAGCAAGGTGTATCTAAGACTCTAAAGAGTAAAAGCATAATAAAGTTTGTGGGCATCTCTGGGATTTATGCTTTAGAAAATGGGCATAGGGCTGCTGATATTGGAGAATTAATTTTAATGTCACATAATTTATAATCATTAGCTTGGCAATTACACGCCTAAAAACCTGTTACTTTATTGTTATTTATTTGTTAATAATCAGTACTGCTTCATCTATTGTAACTATCCACGCCCTGTGCACAATGTATCTGCAGTATTATATGGCTCTACCTTGTTTAGACCTCAAGTTAAGAATGTAAATCCTTTTGGTAAGAGATTTGTTTTAGCCTGGAATGATTTAATCTGTTCTCAACCACCACCTATTGTTGGACACTCTATAAATAACATTACAACATATTCATTGTTTTGAGATATAGTGGCTTATAATTTAGCATAAAAAGACATGAACAACTAATGAGAAAATGTGAGTCATTCTATCGAATTAGTATTTGGCACCTTTGTCTCTTGGATGGACTCAAGTCTCCGACACTCATTTAAATACACCTTGATGAAAGGCTACATAAACAAGAGGGAAGAGGAGATCAGTGGAGATTTTGAGTGATAGTAAAATTAAATCAGTGAGGCTGATTTAATTTTTATTTCAAAGGAAAGACATGTGATAATGGCAGAAGGCACAGTCAATGGACAAATGCAGAAAGGGCAACAGTAGCCTTCTATTTTCCCTTCTAACATTAATCCTTGTTGGGGGAAGGAATCAAGAGCCGGGCATATAATGTCTTCTAGAAATAGGCAGGGAAAAATGGGATCTAGACCACAAACCTGGATGCTTTCACTAAACAATCACATACATATGATAACAAAATACTTTATGGATGGTTCCTGGACCGTTGGGGTAGCTTTTTATGTTAATGTAGCTTTCTTAGTCCACTTACGTTATTATAACAAAATGGCACAAACTGGATGATTTACAAACAAAAGAAAGAATATTCTGCTTACAGTTCTAGATGCTGAGGAGTCTAAGATCCAGGAGCTGTTAGATTCCTTGGGGCTTGCCAGGTGAAGGCTCTCTATCTGGCCCGTGGACAGCCATCTTTTTACTGACTCCTCATAGAGTTGCAGGGTCACTTTCAGCCCCCTTATGAGGACACTAGTCCCACTCATTAGGGCCCTGACCCCATAAGCCAAGCTCTCAAAGCTCCCATTTCCTCATATTATTTTGAGGGTAAAGATTTCAACATATGAATTAGGGACAGATATTCAGATAATAGAGCAGCTTTATCACATACGACTGCTATTCTCTCCCCGATCACCCTTCTCTTTTCTCTTCTAGGACTCGTAACAGCCTGTACTTATATATAGTTTTCTGCCTTTCTACCTCCCTGGCCCTCCAACTAGACACAAACTTCCAGACAGCACGATTCATTGTCGTGATCACCACTGCAAACCTCTGTAGCATACACACTGCCTCGTACATAGTAACTGTTCCATAAATATTTGTGGATTGAACGAAGGGAGACACGCACAAGAAGAATCAAATATTCTTAAGCTTCATTTCTTAAAAGTCCAATGCTGAAATCGTCCTGATCTCTCTCTGGCCCACCTACCATTCTAGTTTAGATGAAATCCTACAGTGAGTTGTAGCCCAGTAGCCTTTTGACCTTTGTAAAACCTCATTGATATTTGGTGTTTTTCAATCCCATTTGGATAAATATAACAGCCAAATCTATCCACATCAGTAAACTCAATCAGCCAGGCTGTCATTCTTATTCTCAAGCTATTTAGAATGTGCAATGAGCTGCTGGATTCTGCTTCCTAAAAACTAATTTCCCTAGAGCTTTTTGCTCTATTATTTTATTAATGCCCCTGAGGTCAGGAATTATGATTCTTTTTCTTCTGAAGCACACAGCGTCTCATTAAAACTTCTTATAAGCCCACATATTTCTAAAGATATTCAAGGAAATTTCAAGGGTCATGAAGGACCTTTGGTTCAATATCAGCTATATTTAGTGCTTTGAGAGCAACAGCACAGTCAAGTTCATTAATAACCCAGAAACAATTAATTCAGTATGCATTTTGATCCTTTGTTGACACTTTCTTTTTAAGATTGGGGAGAAAAGATTTGAGCAATCTTTTAAAAACACATGTTTTCATATTGCATTTACATTATTTCAACCAAGTTGGATTATTATATTTTTACATAAATATGGGCAAGTCAGATAATGCAATAATTCATTCTATATTTCCCGCTTGTAGCCAAGGAGAAGATGATGGAAATAATCACTCATTTATTAAATAAATATTTATTGACTGTCTCCATGTTCTAGAAACCATTATAGAGGCTTGGGTTACAGCGGCGCGCTATGAACTAAGAGTTCACAGCTAAAGTAAGGGAGACCAGGGCTATATATATACAGGCTCTGGCTGAGTCACAGAAAATATTAAGTCCTGGAGGCAGCACTGTGCTTGGACAGCTGCAGGAATAGAAGGCGAATAGTGTGTCTGAAGCACAGCAGAAGCAAGAGCTGAATCCGTGGGGTGATAGGAACACCCACGTAGAAGAGCGCTGCAAGAATTTTCATTTTCATTTCGAGGAAGAGCTGAAGTTATAGAAGTTCTGTGTGAAGGAATGACCTGGCATGAGCCAGGTGGCAGCTGCCCCACTCCGTTAGTGGAGAGCAGAGTACACCAGGGAGTCCGTTTGGGACACGGCGTGGTGACTAGGTGGGAAAACACTGGTGGCCGGGACCAAGCTGCAGCAATGGAAGTGGCAAGAAATTGTCACAGTCCAGCTTTTGAAAGGTGACTGGCTGGCCCTGGGCACGGGACTGAATGGGGGCTTGGTGGTAAAAAGCAATGAGAGGCTATGAGTGCGAAGTTCAGCCTGAGACACAGAAGTCTACAAGAGGAGTGGGTTCTTTGTGTTTTGGGTTTCTGGGTCGACAGTCTCCCTTTTTTACAGCTCTGGTTTCTGTGGTTTCAGTTATCCACGGTCAACCACAGTGAAAATATTAAGAAGAAAATTCTGGAAATAAACAACTTATAAGTTTGAAATCATGTGCCATTCTGACTACCGTGATGGACTCTCACACAGTCTTGCTTTGCCCACATCAGGAATCACCTTTGTCTAGAATATCCACACTGTATATGCCACCCACCACTTAGTCACTCAGTCGCTGTCTTCTATCGCAGTATCATAGTGCTGGTGTTCAAATAATCTTTACTTTATTTGATAATGACCCCAGAGCAGAAGAATAGTGGTACTGGCAGATTGGATGTGCACTGTGGTAGGTGTACGTACCGATTCTCCAAAATGAATGCAACTATTATGTATCACAAACCTACACTAATAAAAATATCATTAAAAAAGCCATAAAGAACTTTAAGCACAGTATAAAGTATAAAGTGGGCTTGACTTAATAAGGAAAGAAGAAAATTTTCTAGGCAAGGTTGCTAAGTTCTATAAAAGAATGAACCTATTTTTTCCTGTCAGATTATGAAGGAGGAAAAAGCAATTCGTTTCAGTTTTCTTGTCACCTTTCAAACCACAAAAGTTAGAGCCACAGTATATGGCATGTACTTAAATAAGATGGCAAAGACATTCACAGTTTGTATGTATGTATATATAGGAAAAACACATGGTCTGTGCTCAGGGGAGAGGCTCAGACTGGTGACAGAACTTTGCAGGCACAGAGATTTAAAATTGGGGACTAGATGAGATACAGGAGATGTGTAGAACGAAGACACCAGAGAGTGCACACTAACCTGCAGACACGTTGATGCTAGGATGTGGGGGAGCCGAGGAACAGGCAGCAAAAGAGGGCGAGATGGAGTGACAAAAGAAATAGGAGCAAACCTGGGAGAACAAAATGCCCTGACACCCTCCTGAGAAGACTTTGCTTCTCTGAGTAGTATTGAGCAAATATATCAAAACGCTTGCTCTGTAATTTGTGTTTAATTATAGGATTCATAGCCAATAAACTTTCTTCTGGCTTAACATTGTACTTAGTTGGCATCTATCGAGAGGCAAGCAATTGATGAGAGAGAAACAAAAGAGGAAGAAGGAATGCCAGAAATGATGAAATCTCCAAGATTAACCAACTTTACATCTGTGAGCCAAAATTAAGTTATATTAAGACAGCCAATAATGATGTTAGGAATGCTGCACACTCAAAGCTATCTTAATCTCTGGCTCAATTTTTTAAAAAAGTGAATGATATGAGTTAGTGTTCATATTTTAAGTGAGAAAAAAATTTCCCGTTCTTGTTTTCCACCACACTTACATAAGTTCAACTTCTTTCCAGGCACCTCCATCATTTAAATCATTTCTGGCCTATTTCTCACTTGCTGCTGATCTGATGAAACTGCCCTGATCATTGAGCACACATTAAGTTCAAAGAACACTCTCTGCTTAGATTAGCCTCATGGGAACAGGCCATTTTAAAATGCAAATATGTGGAGTTATGAAGAAGAATCATGCTGGGGTAAGCAACTTATTTTTGGAAAATAAAAACTACAACTGAATTTTATGCCAATTGTAATAGTCAAGCTTTGTGTTAGGGTGGGAATTATGATTTCGTTTTGTCTTGGTGTTTAAATAAAGCCCAAATCAAAGGGTTCTTACAATTATGGGAAAAGTGAATTTAAAAATAAGATAGAGCTATGTGGGGTATGCGCAGCACTGCTTCTATTATTGCACACAATCACAGCTCAGAAGTACAACGCAGTCTGCATGACTACAACTCCAGCAACAACCTGCAAAGTCACACGCAGTCCATTTCTCTCTTTAGAAAAATGGAGATAATAATAGAAGTCCTATTTATCCAACCACATGAGATTATGTATTTTTAAACTATTTTAAAACCACAGAATATCATACAACACCAAAAATTAATTCAGCATGACATTTTTTAATAATAAGTGAAAATTTAAAAAGTGCCAGTCACTTGGAATGGATTTATCTTTAAATGCATCTATCTTCATGCCACTGTGCCGATACAAGTGACTTAGAGTCATTTGAACTGTGCCTTTTTGATACTTTTAAGGTTGAACATTCTCATTATAGCCCTGTATTCTTTATCTGGATATCATTAACATATGAATATATGCCAGACTAGAATTTTGAGGTTAGAAGTTATGAATCAACTCCACGGTTTCCTAGGTTGTTTTAGATGAAATGAAATGCTTGCATTCTGCAGAGTCCGAGTACACTATGGTCCTTTCGCTTAAAGACAAAGCCTTAAATGGCCTCGTCGATTTTAAGGTTTCTTGGACATTCAATATCTCCCCTTATTTTGATGAGTCCAGTGTAAATGAATCATAGGAACAGAGATTAAATGCCCCATGAAAGACTCATTTCATAAGACATTTAAAGAAGAATGTTTTGGCAAAGAGTCAAATATGTTTTCCTGACCCCTAATATTTTTAGGACACAGTACTCAGTGTCCAGTCTCAGCATATTCAGCACAAGATAAGTGACCAAAATGATGCGCATTTGTTTGGCTGTCACCAACCTCCCTGTCGCCTTGAATTGTGAGAAAGAGAAGCTCTTCATTAGTGCAGCTCACTCACACTTTAGTCTCAGTGAAATGGGGCAATCTGGTATTTTGATTTTACTATGGCCTTATTTTAATGTAATCCTAGCAAGTTTAAAAATTGCTTTTACTGCCTCCCTTACACCCTTGACTAGCTACCTAGTTAATTGAATAGAACTGAGTTTATGAAGAAAAAGCATCTTGTAGCAAAGTATACGTAGTTTCTAATATATACAGTAAGATGATGAAAGTCCTCAAAGTGGTCTCCAGGAACTAGAGTAAGTACTTTTTCTATAAACTTTCACAATCTACCTGAAGCCAAGCAGTAAGACCCTCCAACTGCTAATGCAAGCGAAACATATTTACAAACATGCTGTTCTTCTTAAATAATAATTAAGACCATCTTCTGTGCTATGGTTTATATCTAGATTATCCCCCCAAAGCCTCGTGTGTTGGAAAGGTGGCTGGACCATGGAGTCACTGTACTCACTGGAGCACTCACATGCTGGTGAGTTCAGGAGGTGTGTGTGCTGCTGGAAAGTAGAGCTTGGTCAGAAGAGGGGGACATGACCTTGAAGGGTGTACCTCTCTCCCCATCTTCTTCCTTCCCTCTCTGCTTTCTGGCCGCCATGGGATGAGTAGCTTTCTTGTGCCTGGGCCTTCAACCACGCCGTTTACTACACCGGAGCCAGCTGATCACTGACTGTAATCTCTGAAACCACAAGCCCAAATGAAGCTCTCTTCCTTTAAGTCACAGGTAGAGGGTTTTGGGTGTTGGCACAAGGAGAAAATGATGAAGACACATTATAGTGGGATCTCGAACAGGAAGCCATTTCCACCAGCTTGCTTCTTATTTCACTTTGTACACAAACCGATTTTCCATTTTAAAGTTTTAAAGAATTTAGCACAGTATTTTGGTGTTTCAGCACTTTCTCTCCATTTTGAAAATGATCCAAGTATTGATGTGGTCAGATCTATGACTCCTCAACCCATTAGAAATTATAACTGTGTGATAAATGTAACAATAGAAATTTTCCAAATTGGTGACTCATACTGAATTTAAGCACAGGAGTTACCTACAAAACTATTTCCAAGTCATCACATGTCTGTGTCTCTGACGACGCCATGCTCCCAGCCGCCCTCCCAAATGGTGGAACGACTCACTGGCTTTGTTCTATCAAGATTTATCGCTGAAGGTAAAAGTCAATGGCTAAAGTTAGCCTCAAATTTAATACACTAGCAGGTTTCAGATAAAAGCATGGATTCTACCACTATTTCTTTTTCTGTGCTTTCTGGCACAAAGTTGCTCCCATGAAGATTTTAATTCTGCTTTTTTCCTATCCTATACATTTCAAGAGCTAAAATTAGTGTAGGGGACCATGGATATAGATATACTTTCTGACTACAATAATAAAGGGCTTAACATATCAATGTATTCCTTAGGCCTGATAATAATTTAGCAGTCTAAGATTATGTGTTAGGTAATATTTCATATAGGATTTTATACTTTTATCGTTTTCTTCTTTTAAATTATCCGTCAACTTTTCTGTTGCCAAATGTGAAAGTTGTCTTCTCATTAGCTATCAGCATTATAACTGAAAATATAACCTGCAACATACCTAAAAGTCTCATTCTAGATAGGTAGATGTCAAATTTTGCTCTACTTTTAAGTAAATTAGGAGAAGCGGGCTGCTATGCCTAAAGAGCTCCATCCCCTACCAGCAACTTTGGAGAGCTCAATTTGGAAACCAGGGTAGTGGTTCTGCACAATAGAAGGCATTTACTTACTTCTCTTCTATAATCACTTCTGTAAACATTATGCTACAAGGATTCTTAAGAAATGAAAAGTGAATATTGACATACAAATATCTGACAATAATAGCACCATAATAAATCTAGAGTCTGACAAGGCTTTACTAATTCACCCTTGTTGTTTGTTTAATTCATATGCTGAAATCCAAACACCTCATACCTGAGAATGTTACCATATTTGGAAACAGAGTGCAAGTATAATCAGTTAAAATGAGGTCATATTGGAATAGGTTGGGCTCCTAATCCCATATACCTGGTGCCTTATAAAAAGGACATCCAAGTGAAGGGACAAAAGCGTACAGAAAGAATCTCATGGAAAGGTTGCCATTATGGTGTCACAAGCAAAGGAATTACTAGAAGCTAAGAGAGAGGAATAGAAGAATGGCTCATTAGTTTCTCCAGAGGGATGACAGCCCCGAGAGATACCTAGAATTTAGACTTTCACCTCCACATCTATGAGATGATACATTTCAGTCGTACCACTCAGTCTGCGGTACTTGGTTACAGCCAACCCTAGAAAACTACAATACTGCAGCATTCATTTCAGAATCCCATGAACTCTGGCTCCAGTTCCTGTGACGTCAGTGAAATTCTTGACTCCAGCGAGTGTCCTCTTAATGGCAATAAGCTCACTCCACCTGTAGCTTCTGACCTTTGACCACCTGTAGTTTCTGCCCTTCCCTTTGGCCATCTGTCTTTAAACCTCTGTTTGTCATTACTTTCTGATCTTGTTTTTGCTAACAGTTGTGAATACAGTACTTCTCATTTCATTCCTTTCATGATCATTTGCTGTGTGTCATGCAAAAACAGAAACCAAAAAGAAAACAGAAAATCAAAACACATCATCTGTCATGAGTAAGACTTTGTGTGCCCCAGGAACACAAATCAATATGGGAGGGAGAAGTAATCAATGAAAACTGCACAATCTCCTACATGCTTTAAGAATACGTAGGAAGCTCTGTTGAACCCATCCTGCAGGTTGAAGTAAATATTCTTTGGAAAATGTTATATGGGCTTGAACATATGAAGGGGTTAGCTAGGCAAAGCTGAAAACTGGGAGACCGGAGCCATGGAATGGAGGTATTATGTCAACAAGTAGCGACAAAGTTTCACAGACAAGAGGAAATCAGTAAAGTTCATTGAATTGTGAGCAGAACTGCCCACAGAATGGAAGGGAGGCTCTGGGAAGAAAGTGGAATGGGGTCTGGTTCTGTTGGGCTGTGTACATCATATTACAAAGTCTAGACTTTATTCTGAAAGCAACGGATAGTCACTGAAAAGTTTTAATCGCTGAATATATAAAAACATATAACTGTATTTTCCTTGCAGAAGGAAATACAGAGAGTGTTGTGAGAGAAATAGACGACTGGCAGAAATCAAAACAAAAGTAGAAGGTACAGTGAGAAGGTAGATGCAACATTTGAGAAGA
>PVJO010013393.1:0-52003 GCA_004026905.1 Hystrix cristata
CTGAGGCAGGAGGATTGCTGTGAGTTCGAGGCCAGTCTGGGTTACATAGTGAGTTCAAGGCCAGTCTGAACTACATAGTGAGACCCTGTCTCAACAATACAAAACAAAACACACACAGAAAAAAAGAGTAGCAAGGGGCTGAGAGTGTAGCTCGGTGGTAAAGCATTGTTTAGCAGGCTCAAGGCCACATGAAGAGCAAAATAAAAAACAAACAAAACCTCCCAGCAAAACTCAGTCTAGCAGTTAGAAAACTTCATTCTGTGCATCACTTAAAAAAGAACAAAAACAAGTATCTCTTTTTATCAGTTTCATGGTCGTGAGAGGGGAGTCCAACCTCTGCAATGGTTTTGTGAGTTTCTATCTACCAGGCCCAGTCTGTGAAAGAGCCCTGCCGAGCAGCTGAGGGACCTGCTTTCTCACCTTTAGCATCTCCGCAAGTCTCAGTTTTTAAAAATTAAAACTGTGCTGGGGTTGCAGCTCAGTAATCCAGTACTTCCCTAGTGTGCACAAGGCGCTGGGTTGCCTCCCCAGGACCACAGAAAGAAAAGAAAGTAAAAAATCGAAACTGAGTCCAGCTATTTTCTAAACATGGAACATTTTTAACATGCTCGTTTTTCACAAGTTCCATCTACATGGTGCTTCATAGCACCTTCCCGCAGGCTCTCATCAAACTCTCACCAGGAAGGTGTTCTTGTCCTATCTCACAGATGTGCCGTGGTGTGGGTGTGTCCTCCTAAAGCCACATGGCTATGAGAAGGCAGCAGAGTTTTAGTCATTCTGGTCCCCTGATGTCACAATGCCCACCCTCTCCTGTGATTGAAAACTAAACTAAGCCAAATGAAGTGAAATACTGCTTCCTCTTCTAGCTCATTTGATCACAAAAGCTTCGTGACCAGTCATTTAGAGCTCATGGCACCCAGTGTCTGTAGTGGGAGGTGGCCACAGCCACCTACATTCTCCAGAGATATTCTTGATGTGTGAAATCCTAGTTGTGTTTGTGTAATGCAAACAAAAACAAACTACTCTGTACCTGGCTTTTTTTCTCTTAATATTTTCTCAGTAATCGTTCCATATTAGTTATCAGTAACTTATAAAGTGGGTCAGTGGGTTCCTGAGCCTGGTCATTAAACAATTAAATTCAAGAACCTGGTGATGATTTCTTCTTTATTGTCAGGCTCAGAATCCCATACTGATTCCCTATTACAAAATCCCATCTATTTAATCAAGAATCCAAGAGCCCATGTAACCTACCCCAAAACCACCACCCAAAGTTCCTGTCTGCTCTGCACTCTCCTGCAGGTGCTGCCTAGGTGGGTGGGTGCCCGCTCTCAATTTGACAATCAAATGAGAAACTTTTGCCCAGTCTTCAGCACCTCATTCTTTTTTTTTTTTTCCCCAGCACTTCATGGTAACCCCATTTTTTTCACTGTAATTCCCAAGATTTCTACAGAGTGACAAGAGGTTCTCCCCTCTTATGAATCTCGGTACTGGTGGTTTCATAGCTAATGTTCATTGTCCCATCATGTTAACAGCAAATATTTGCTAACTGAATTTCCCAAATGGGTTGTAAATCGCTGAAGGGTGTGACTACTTCTTTATCTCCCCTACACAGTGTGCCACCGGAAGTAGATCTCATCTATGGCTGTTTGACTAATTTTCCTTTTGGTGAGAGGTTTGTATTCCAGAGATTAACCCATCCACCCTGGCCCAGTGACATGACCTAGTGAACAGATTGGCCTTGTTGATAGTTTGATTAACGGGTGAGGTGAGGGTGCTCAGACTTGCCTCTGGGCTGCCATTCATTGGGTTGTAGCACAAAGGGCCAAATCAGACCCTTTCTGTGAAGGATGCATTGTACACACTTGCCAGGCAAATGGAGACTGCGCCTGCTGTCCCGGCTATCTGTTCTATAATCCTCCCCCTTTAGTTTTTCCTTTGATGTATGAGTCCAGTGGCTTGGGCTTCTGTATTAGGATAATAATTTCTTCAGGGATTACATAAGAAACCATTTACATTTCAAGAAAGAAAAACTCTTGCAGTTGATCAAAACAATTAAACCTCTAAAAATCCAGAAGTCCATAATAAATAATAAAACGAAATCTAGGGAAAAAATACACGTGTCACCATTTGAAGCAACTCCTTACTTTGAAAGTGGACAGCTAAAGGGTGAAAATTAAGCATTTATCCTGCTTTTCCGGTAACAACTCTATTGCTGCAACATTCAAATAGCCTCAGCTAAGATGGGAAAACTCTACAGAGGAATCATTTTATAGTGCCTAATAAATTATTACTTCAGGCAAAGATTATCAGTGCCAAAACCACTATGGATGAGAAACTGGGTTTTCATATAGTACAAAAGTTACAGCATCCAGGTTACTTTCTGGCTACAAAAAATAAAAACATAACCATAAGGGATGGAGGTGTAATTTGGTGGCAGAGTACATTCCTAGCATGCGTGAGACCCCAGATTCTGGCTCCAGGACACACACATAAAAACACACCTCAATGCACAAGGCCCTGAGTTCAATCCCCAGCACCAAAACAAAACAAAACAAAAAACCCTGCCTCAATAAACATGTAACAACATAACGAAGAGATCCAACTGTTCCCATTTTAACCTACTGGCCATTTCTGCTGTTAGCATCACATATCTTCTGATGTGATACAATATGAAGTATACAAAATCATGTTACATTTTATTCTAACAAAAAATGTTTACCTTGAATCTAAATGTCTATAACTGACATATTTAGATGAACTAGAGGGGACATAGAGACAAGCTGAACATCTACTTTGGGAAGCAAACGAATCTAAAAGATAGCACATTCTTTATGACAATTGGCCTTGGCCCTTCAAAAAATTGGTATAAGACCAGGGGAGGTGGCACACACCTGTATTCCCAGCACTCTGGGAGGCTGAGGCAGGAAGACCTCAAATTCAAGCCTGACCTGGATACTTACTAACTTAGCAAGACCCTGTCTCCAAAAAAAAGGAGGGAGATAAATTAGTGTAAGACACTATTCTAGGTTAAAAGAAAATTTAAAAACATAATTAAAAGCAGTGTATAAATTTGAGTCAGGTTCAGTAGCTTACACCTATAAATAGACAAAAAGGAGCCAACAATGGCAGTATATACCTCTAGCCACTCAGGAGACTAAAGCAGAAAGATTGAAAATTTTAGGCCAGCCTGGGAAACTTAGCAAAACCCTCTCTCAAAATGAAAAAATAAAAAGTGCTTAGGTTACAGTAATGACAAACTTTTAGTTTTCTTTTTTGTTGTCATTACCTTTTAGCGCTTTTGATAATACAAACAGGCCACTGCAGCACGCACGCCGTAGGTTCACCACCCCTGGCTTAGGATGTAACTCAGTGTTCCCTGGCTTCAATCCCTATTCCCACAAAAACATTCAAATAAACCGAGAAAAAAGCAACGTTTGGACTGGACTGGTTCATGGGTTGTACAAACCAGCAACAAAGGACATTCGAGAGTCAAATGAGAAATACTTGTTAAGCATTAGATGACTTTAAGAAATCAGCGTTAATTTTGTTCGAAGTTAAAATGTCATTTTGGCTCTATAGGAACACGTTCTTATTCTTTGAAAATGCACACTGGAGTATTTAAGGCTCTGTCAGGAGAGTGCAAGAGATAAGATTCCTTTCTCACTCACTATATCCCCATCACAGACCAGTTGCCACTCTTCTGGTCCTCTCAGTCTGGCCAGCTCTGCCTGGAATGTCACTAGTCTTGTGGCAGAAGGTAGAGGAAGATAAGGGAACCACACCGCGACTCTTAAAATGTGGCTTTCACCTCCACTCCAGTTTCATTCCCTGAGAAAGTCACGTGGCCAAGCCCAGCCCCAGGAAGGACAGAATTTTCCAACAGGGTGGGCTGGTAGAATTATTCACAAATCAATGGCAGTGAGGGCAAAGCACCTCAAACTCCAAGACATAACAAAACTGTTTCTCAGGAAGAAAATTATAATGTCAAATCCAGATGTTAGAAAGCAAGAAAGACTGAAAATAAATGAACTTTGCTTTCAACTCTAGAAGCTAGACGAGGAAGCACAAATAAACAAGAGAAGGTAGAAGGAAGGAATTAATAAAGATAAAATAGATAACATGAAACAGAAAATAAAAAACAATAGATTTAAATTCTATGTTTTGACAAGATCAGAATACAGAAAGCCTTTGGCAAGTATGAGCCAGAAAAAGAAAGAAAGAAAGAAAAAAGATATAATAACATTAGGAATGAAACCAGGATGCAGGGATTTTGGAGGGGAGGGTTGCTATTGGGTTTTTTTTGTTTGTTTTTTTGTTTTGTTTTGTTTTGTTTTTTGAGACACGGTCTCACTATGTAGTTCAGGCTTACTTTGAGCTTACTATGTAGTCCAGGCTGGCCTTGAATTTATAGTGATCCCCCTGCCTCAGCCTCCCAAGTGCTGGGATTACAGGCATGTGCTACCACGCCCGGCCCTAGGATGCAGGGATTTTCAACTCTTTTAAATACTACACACCACGGGGAAAAATATAAATTACCAAAATTGGTTTAAATTTGAGTTTACCAATGATAATACTGTATAAGTAATAAGAGCCAGGTGTGGTGGCACATGCTCGTAATCTCAGCATTTGGGAGGCTGAGACAGGATGATTGCTGTGAGTCTGAAGCCAGCCTGGACTACATAGTGAGACCCTGTCTCAAAAAATAAAAAAAAGAAAAGGATTTTAGAAAAGAAAGAAAGAAGTTGTCAAAGATTTACTTTCAAAAAAGATGGCCCCTAAGATAAAGTTCCACCATGATTTCAAGGGGGATACAGCCCCCACGTGACAGGAAATGTCTGGTGGTTTAGCAAAAGTTGAGGAACTAAGGGTAGATGATGGCTTTTCAGCTGGAACTGATATATGGCCAGGGTCTGGCCAGCACGATGAAAGAGGTAAAGGGTTCCTTCTCCAATAAAAGGGAGGTGGTGTGAGGAGCCACTGCCCCCTGCTCCCTGCTTTGGGAGGCTACCTGTGCATCTGCTGCAGCTCTCTGGTGACACTCAGGGTCCCCACACGGCCAGGCCACTAGGGGTGAGATGGGGCGGTCTGCCTTCTCCATGATGCTACTAAGACCTGAGCCGCCCCGGGACCTCCTGTATGAGAAAAATATATTCTTGTTATATAAAACACTTTGCTTTGGGTTTTTGCTATTGCCAGCAGAAAGTGTCCCAACTGAAACGTGTGAGCTCTACTAGACTCCTACAGCATAACTACACCCCGATGATATCAATGGTTTCAGGGACCAGGAAAACTTCGAGAGCTCTCCAGCTTGTTTTGCAAGTTCTGGTCTTGCATAATCCTGATACTACAACTACGAATTCTCTTACACTAATTCTAAAATAAATTTTTCGGGCTGGGGTTCAAAAATAATTAAGTGCACCAAAAATAAAATAAGAGAAAATGAAGTTTTCTTTAAATGCTGCACTGCAATCAGTCCACTGACTGGTTTCAATGATGAACTAGATCGAGACCTCTGTTTTTAAGAAAGCATGCCCCCAAAAAGTTCTTATCTGAGAAATAAAAGCAAAATTCATTTTTGTCTGCCAAGATAATTTAGAGACAAAACAAAATATAGCCATTTTTTTTCTTTTTTCTTTTTTTTTTTTTCCAGTGCTGGTGATTGGAAGAGACAGGCATGTGCTCTACCACTGAGCCACATCACCAGCCCCTTTCCTTCTGCTTTAAATAGCAAGATGTTGTGAAGTTGTTATGCCCATAATTCTTAAACTGTTGTTGTTGTTGTTGTTAAGCTTTTGAGCTCATAAAATCTAAAATGGGATTCTTAACTAGTGTTTTAGTTAGCTTTTCAGAGCCGATGGTTTGTAAGAGAGCAGATTTACAAAAAGGACATTTATAAGTTACAGTATTCACCCACAAGCCAAATACAGGAAGAGTGACGAATGTCCATCTAGGTACTAGAGACCCAAAAGATCCAGTCAAGGGCTGGGAGCCCACAGCACTGTCCCGTGTACATCCGTGTCTGCAGACGATGGCTGAAGAAATCTTTACTGGAACCAGGATACAATGCTTGAGCAGAGCTCCCCAAAGCAACAGCAGCTATCCTTGATGACAGCAAGGCCCCGAGCTCCTTCCTTGAGGAGAACAGCCAAGTTCCTTTCAGGAGAACGAGCCACAGCAGAGATTCTCCTGGGAAACGGCCTGCCCGTGATCTTCTGCTCCCACTCTGCTTTATGTTGTGTCAGCAACAATTCTCAGGTGGATCCTCTATGCCCAGCATCACACCAACTCAGTTCAGTTGGGCGTTCTGGCTCAAATTGACCACATTAAGTCCACCACGACTAGATAGTGGTAACAGTGAGTTCACCTTTTATTGAAATGTGTGCACTGGCTGTTGGCCATGTCACGTTGGTAGAGTTAAGCTTCCTCCTGCTTATGTCACGAGATGTCAGGGGACAGGGTAATTTATTTAGCACATATAGTTTATGTTCCTGTCAGCTGATACAATGATGTTAGCGAGTTAATGGGATTTTTTTTCAGGGCATTTGATCAATTAAAAACTCAGGTACGAACAAGGGCCTGAGTTCGATCCCCGGCACCACAGAAAAAAAAAAAAAAAAAAAACAAACTCAGGTACGAATTTTTTTTTGCTTACTAAATTTTTTAAGTTAAAGTTAAATGAAATATATGCCCAAAATGAAATTATTAACACTCTCGTACCTTTGCCAGGTGAGTAACCCGATGTTTCCACGCCAAGGGAGTGTGAAATATATGGGGATGACTCAGACCCAGGAGTTCAGGACTCAAGGTCAGGCAAATCTAGTTCCTGGAAGGAACAGAGGACAACCTCACTGAGGGACTGAGAGAACATCACTATGAGGGACTTAGGAGCACGGCGAGGTGGGCCAGGGACAGGAAGGCAGGCACATGATCCCTAGAAACCTTGGAGCCAAGGTCAAGGCCGCGGCAGGACAGAGGAAAGTTAACTCAGACCCGAGCATTGTCCTTACGGTTGCAGCAGTACTGACCCTGGAGGCAGGAGATGGAGTTAATTTAAAGCCGAGGCAACATCCCAAGACAAGTTCATCACACCAGACATGTGAATTGCTTCCTCAGGATCTGAACTGCTATCAGAAAAGACTGACAAACTATTGCTATGAAAAGAAGATCCCTTTTTTTCCTACGTCTAAGAGGAGCTGACTGGAAAAAATCACGATGATCAGAAGTCTCATGTTTAGTGTGTGTGCCCCGCTTCCAGTCTCCACGTTAACTCAGAAATCAAAATACATTCACTTTAGAAAGCAGGCTCATCAAGGAAGCCCAAGGTACAGAAGGACATCCCCTCCCTAGGGTCCTCTTGCCAACGCTCGGCAAGTAAGCACTGTGTTCGAACTTCCAAAGCTATGAGGGTCGGCTCCATTTGTAAATCCCAAGAACACAAAGGGAAGTGAATCTCTGCTGGAGCTCACCTGTTGGACAGAATTGATCTCTAGCGGCATAGGCAGCAGGCAGATGCATCAGCTCCTGAGAAACATGAGCTCGAGGCCCGATGGCTGTGAGTTCCATTTTGTCCAATTTGCATCTGTCTTAGAAATAATGCTGTGCCTTTTTACTGAATAGAAACATGGCCCAAAAGACTTCCATTAAAATGTTTACCATGGTCAAATCCTGGTAAGACTCTAAAGACATTTTACTTTGCCAAGTTGGGTCCCAAGGCCGGTTGTTGTCATTCTCTACTTTTCCAACTCATCTCCCTTTTTCCATTTCCTCCCACCTGCTTCCGACTTTAGATGTACCTGCCCTCAAATCAGGACATTGGAACAAGAACCAAAGCCTGCACTAGGAACACCAGAAAGTTTCTTCCCTCAAGAACGGAAATATGAATGGATCCTCGCACAGACACAGCAAGCTACAACAAACAAACGTGTGCTTAACGCCAGGTATGGTACAATCGCTAGGACCGCCCTCTTTTCGTGAGGCCCTGAATGTGTAGCAACTTCCTTTGATTCTTTCAGAATGCTGTGTAAACTGGGCAGACACAGTCACAGCCTGGTTGAAAACATTTCAGTTGTACTTATCTCTCATATTCTGCACATGTTTTTCCAAAAGGAGCCTGCAAAGAGGCCTTAATCATCTGTTATCTCTTCTGCAAGCTTCCTGCTCAGTTAGTGGGAATATCCAAAATACATGAATACTTCCTGTCCCTTCTTATTTTGTGAAATGCACATACTAGCTAGATCAAGTTTTCTGATCTAACTCCACAGAGGGCTTAGGTGGCCTGTGGGAACTAAGTCCAATTACTAACTGCTGTAACTATTCTCCTCTCAATCTAGGTAAGAGATGATACCAGGTAGGGGATGATACCCCAAGAAGTATAATGGGCTTATCTTTTCTTGGCCATTCACGACTGTTTCAAATGTCAATATCTAATTACAAATCACTGTAAATCTTGTATCCAGAAAGATTTTTAATGAGGTATTAAGCTGTAAATAGGTTCGGAGGATTCTGTTAAGCCCATAAATTGTGAATGATTTTGATGAGTCTGGGTATGGTATGTGAGCACCTGGATGGATGTTTCTCTTCCTGTCTCAGATACCTGAAAATGTAAAGAACAAGTCTAAAAATATGGAAATTCTTGAGAAATCAGCTTTCCTAAACTCTCTCATAATTCTACCCTCAGTATAAGCTCCAGTTTTTACTGTTTTCTCTTAAAGGAAAGCCCAGAAGTAGAGTTGAAAAGAATAGCCTAAAGACCTTATCATAGTGAGCCCCAAAGAAATGTTTACTGAATGAATCAGCAACTGTGTGGATCACTCCAGCTTGAAATTCTAGTTTCTGGCGCCTTTTTTATTTTTATTATTTATTTATTTTGGTGCTGGGGGTTGAACACAGGGCCTCGTGCATACTAGGAAAGCACTCTGCCACTAAGCTACATCTCCAGGCCCTGAAGAGAAGATGATAGAATTCTAGGGTTTCTCTCTCCTTTCCTCTTCCTAACACTATTCCAGATTTCTAAACCACGTACTTGAGAGGGATTGAACTCATCCACCCATAGGTCCAAGAGTATACCCTCCTCACCCAATCAGCCTATCCCATCCATCTGGCCTTCACAATTGGTTTAGAATGAGCACAGTATGAATGTCAGGTCTGTAGGGGCCAATGAGACTACACTTGGAAATTTTGATTAAAGTGTCATATTGGTTAGGGTTCTCTAGAGGCACATAGTCAAGAGGGGAAAAATATGTGTGTAATTATGCAAGGGGATTTATTAGATAGGCTTACAGGATTAGAGTCAGAGTGGTCCACAATGGCCATCTTCATACTGGAAAACCAGAGGATCCAGTAGCTCTTCAGTCTAAGAAGCTGGAAGCTGTAGAATAAGAGGGATCAAGAACACACTGTTAAGGCCTGGCATGGTACCACACGTCTACAGTCCCAGCACTCGAGAGGCAGAGGCAGGAGGATCACCACGATTTTGAAGCCAGCCTGGGTTACATAGTGAGTTCAAGGCCAGTCTGGAATACATAGGGAGACCCTGTCTCAAAAAAAAAAAAAACCAAATCAAAACAAACAAATAAAAAAAAATAGGTAATACTAGTCCAAGGCTGAAGGCCTGGAAGCTCCCCGAAGAGTTGCTGGTATGAGTCCATGTTGAAAGGCTGAAGAAGCTGGAGTCTGATGTCCACCCATCATGGCAGTAGCAAAAGATGCACCTGCTCAAGCAGAACCCAGCTTGCAAGGGACTGACTTCCTTCTTTCTCCTCCTTTACATTCCTTCTGGGCTGTAAGCCTGTGGGATGATACCACCCACAGTCAGGGCGGGCCTTCCCACCCCAGTTTGGTGGTTTATGGGCCAATTATCTTTGGAAACGCCTACTTCCCCACACCCAGATATGGACTTTACTAACCTCCTAGGTGTCTCTTAATCCAGTCAAATTGATAATCAAGATTGTTACAACTATTGATGATGTAGAGCCCTTTCTGCTGAATTTAAGCTGCAAGCATGAAAGCCCACAAGTTTCCTGAAATAAACCCCGAGGTAATGGAACCAATCGGTGGAACCAATCAAAAAATCCAAGATTTGTTTATATCATGTGGGCCCTGGACCAAATCTTTCCTGAAGGTAGTGACCACCAGACTTTTCAACAATGTGCACCTATAAATTCTCACTATTTTTCAAGGCAACTTAATTTTGCTTCGTGTTTCTTCCTAGAGAAAGATCATTAATACAAGCTTATGTGATTTGCAAGAATGTGGAGCACAATATGTATTTACAGAGATTTCCTAACTCCCAAACTAACATTTAACCAAAAGACAATTTTCCTCATGATATTCTCAGTCGGTAAAATATGTACTTGTATACAGTGCATTGGAAATAATGAATTTGTATAAAAGTAATTAAGCTGTGGTCTTTTAGTGAGTCAACAGCAGCGCCATAATTAGAACCAAAGAACTTGAATTCCCACGCCCCAGGAGACAGTATCAAGTCTCTTAGGAAATAATATTGAGATATTGCCTAAAGTGACATTTAAATCCTCCCTCTTGTTCCTCTTAGTAAGATTGTGACAGTTCCTGCTTAAAAGGACATAGTTGCTTCTCTGACACTTTTTTTTTTTTTGGTGCTGGGAATCGAACTCAGGGCCTTGTGCTTATGAGGTAAGCACTCTAACCTCTGAGCTAAATCCCTAGCCCCAACACTTTTTTTTTAAACTAAAAATAAAACACCAAACTGAAAGGAAAAGGTACTGTTAAAATAATATTAGATCAGGGGCTGGGGATTTAGTTCAGTGGTAGAGTGCTTGCCTCGCAAGCGCAAGGCCCTGAGTTCGATCCCAGGCACCAAAATAATAATAATAATAATAATAATAATAATATTAGGTCAGTTATTTCCTAATAAAATCAGGTAACACAACCCTGGCAACTAAGAAATTGGATTCAAGCTTTGAATTGCCCCAACTTTTCTCTAGGCCTTGTGTAGCAAACCCACCAGAAGCCCATAACTTATAGAATAAAAGGAATTGAAACCAGATCACTGTTTGAGAGATAGCTTTGTTCAAATAAAGACAGAATATTTTAAAAGTCCTACTCTTTTTTATTTTTCAGTATTAGGGACTTTTTGGTGGTATTGAAGCTTTATTCATCCTAGGCAAGCACCATATCACTGAGCTACATTCCTAGCACTTTCTTTCTTTCTTTCTTTCTTTCTTTCTTTCTTTCTTTCTTTCTTTCTTTCTTTCTTTCTTTCTTTGGTTTTTGTTTCTTAAATTAGCAGATACTGGGTTGGGGATTTAGCTCAGTGGTAAGGCTCTTGCCTAGCAAGCACAAGGTCCTGAGTTTGATGCACCCCTACCAAAAACAAAACAAAACATACTTTATTTGGGTGTGGTGGCACACAGTTTGTAATCCCAGCTACTCAGGAGGCTGAGGCAAGAAGACTGCAAATTTGAGGCCAGCCTGGGAAACTTAGTAAGACTCTGTTTCAAAATTAAAATTTTAGGGTTAGGGATTTAGCTCAGTGGTAGAGTGCTTGCCTAGCAAGCACAAGGTCCTGAGTTTGATCCCTAGCACCCCCCAAAAAATTATTCAAAATTAAAATTTTTCTTTTTTTTCAAAATCAAAATTTTAAAAAGGGGCTGAGGAATGTAGTTCAGTGGTAGAGTGCTTTCCCAGCTTGCCTAAAACCCTGAGTTTGATCTCCTATACAACAAAAAACTCATTGGAAACTGATAGCTTAACCCTTTCTAGGATTGAAAATAGTTTTGTGTTTTTGATAAACTCTGTAGGGTTAAAAAATATTTCTTTAGTTAAATGGAAAAATCAGTATAAGAACTAAATATATGGTGCATAACCAGCCATAACTGTCATTCTGGCTTCATTCACAATTTTTTTTTAGTGAAGAGAGTATCCATTAATTTGAACCGTATGAAATTGCTGTCTTGGTAGGTCAAAATTTCATTGGTTCCACTTAATACCTAGTAACCATTTAAATGCTAGTTTTTATCTTGTTGCCAAAGAATTTAAAGCTTCCTTTAAGGAGAAAAAAATTGCAGTCAGGAGTTGTGGGGTTCAGAGTTTGTAATGGAGACAACCAGTTACACTAACTGCATTTTCTCAACCATTTAATTTAAACTATCTAAGTAGTACAACATGTACTTTTATATGCCTTTTTCTTTTTTTATTTGTCTACTTTAAACACTATTAACTCCCAGAGATGATGAGTGAGCTATTTATGTACTACGCCCTCCTTTTTTCTCCATTTTATTTTTGTTAGTCACAGTACTATTTTACTTTTCTATTGGTTGCATTTATAACATCATAGAATATAAATTCCTACTTCCTCTTCTGCCAACATTTAATAGTATCTCTTAAATCACATTATGTTCAAAAAAGAAATGAACACTTCTGCATTTCCCCGACCTTTGTTACAGTATGTATCGTAAACATCTCCCTAAGGCCGTGTGCTAGAAGCTTGCTCTCCAGCCTTTGGGAGTGGTAGATCCTTCAGGAGGTGGGTCCTAGTGGAAGAAAGTTAAGGCTTTAATATTGGGACTCTACTCTGTTCCTTTCCCACCCCTATCTTTTTTGTTTTTGCTTCCTGGTCACCATGAGATGAGCAGACTCGTCCCTCACACACTTCTGCTGCAATCTGCTACTTTACCACAGGCCCAAAAGCAAACAGATAACCATAGACTGAGACCTAGGAAACCATGAGCCAAAATAAACCCTTCCTCCTTTTAAGATAATTATCTCAGGTATTTTGTCACAGTGACAGAAAGCTGAGTAACACTTGCCTTTTTTCCTTCAACTCTTCCACTTCTCTATAAACCCTTTGACTTTAGTTAGCTCCACCATTAGCTTCATATTGCCAGAGTTTATAACACTTATGTTTTGTTCTATAACTGGTCATTCAGTTGGCCCTAAGTATTGAAAAAAATCAGTAAACTGCAATTCCCGTATAGTCTCTGAATTATGCAAATAGTATTCACCGGGGAACAAGTGCATCCATTAGAAGGAAAAGGCCAAACCTCTATTGCTAATCCTGTGCCACTTTAATGAGGGTGCTCCAAACACCAAGGTCGAGTAATTACATTTTCAAACATACCATTAGTTGCTTAGCACTATGCTACATTTCAGTTTGCATTATATTTGGAAAACAGTAAAACCATTCTCTGCTGTTTTTAATTTTTCCCCTTTTCTTTCCTAATCAAAAAAGCACGTGTCTTTTTCATCATAATGCTGAAATTTATCCACATCTTCATCTTACTCTCTGTGGCACAGAATCCACTTTCAGCTTGAAGATAGTCTTCTCTGTTGGAAACCAGTTGCTCAGTCAGCCTGCTGTCCAGCACTTCACTGCAGTCCTGGATCCTAATCAATGTTTCTTGGATCCTGAGTTTTTCTCATTCTTGATTTCCTTTTTCTTTCTACTGGTCCATCCTTAATTTTTTTTTTTCAGGAGAATTTGTGAGAGGTGTAATTTCTGAGTCCTGACATGTCTGAACATCTCTTCATTGTACCTTCATAGTGATAGTTTGGTTGGGTGTGGTATTCTGACCCTCAGAATTTTGAAAACAGTGCTTTATTGTCTTCTGACCCTGGGTGTTAGTGATAGGAAGAGTGGCACTGAACAGACTTTGTTTTAATCGACTGTTGTGTGTTCCTTGAAAGCTTTTAGGATCTTCTCAGTATTATGTTTTAGGTATCATAAAAAAAATCACAAGGTTATGGTTAAGTATGGGTCTATTTTCATTTATTTGGCATTCAGTACACACTTTGAATCTGAAAACACTTATCATTTCCTTACCTCTAGGAATTTTCTTGTTATTTCTCTCATTATAGTCTCCTCTGCATTCTCTTATATTCTTTTGGAACTATTAGTTGAATATTATTCTTCTTGGATTATCCATGTTTTTGGAATTCTAAAAGTACCTCTTTTCCTCTTTGTTTTTGCTTTACGCTTTGGGAGAGTCCTTTAAACTTTCATTCCGCCCTAACTAAGGTTGATGTAAAATAAATTCTTTTTAAAAATTTCAAATGATCCTTTCTTGTCTGATTTCTCCTCACCTAAGATGTATATCAAACTTGGCCCTGTTTTGGGGGGTTTTTTTTTGGGGGGGTGCTAGGGCTCAAACTCAGGGTCTTGTGCTTACTAGGCTAGTGCTCTACCACTGAGCTAAATCCCCAATCCCAAACTTGCTCCTGTTTTATGGATCAGTAGCTCCTCAAATTTTCCCAAGGTCACTAAGTAGATGTGTGTGTGTGTGTGTGTGTGTGCGCGTGTGCGTGCGCGTGCGCTCTGGGGATTGAACTCAGGGCCTTGTGTTTGGTAGGCGAGTGCTGTACCACTGCATTAAATCCCCAACCCAGAATTTTTTTTTTAAACTGCTTTATCAGCTTTTTTTTCTTTTAAATAATTCTTTTGAAACATATTAAATGTATACCTTCTTCTGGTTATTTTTCAACTAAAGGAACCAGAAAAATGTGCATCAGGGAAGTTGTCTCTCCTTTGCAGCCTTTTTGTTTTTTCCAGTGCTGGGGATCAAACTCAGGCCTCGTCTGTGGTAGACAAGCATTCTACTGCTCAGCAACATCCACATCCCCATCCCAATTCTAAAATCATCCTATTTGTATTTACTGGAAATTCTCCAGTAAATACAAAGTAGACAGAGTATAGCAAACTTATGTATCCATTACTCAGCTTCAATAAATCAACATTCTGCCCTTCTTGTTTTATCTACACTTCTAATCACTCCTGCACATTTTTATAACCACATTATTAGGTAATCTTTCACACCAAGTTGGTCATTTGAATTTTTCATTTATTAAATTATCATGTTATATCATAAACTCTTTTTTGAGATGTAGTCTCACCATGTTGCCCAGGCTGGCCTTGAACATGCAGTCTTCTCAACTCAGCCTCTCAAGTAGCTGGGATCGTAGACATGCTCCATCACATCCGGCTCATGTCATACACTTCTTGTAAAGCAGCTGACATAGTGGTTATATTAATTTGTTTTACAGTGGTATAACAAAATCTCTGAATTTGGATAATTTATAAAGAAGAAGGTTTATTTAGCTCAAGTCCTGGTAGTTCAAGAGCATGGCACTGGGATTTTCTTGGCCCTTGTGAGGGTATCTGGCTGCATCACAACACGGTGGAGAAGCAGGAAAGGTACTGGCCCCGTGTAGAAGGGGCCAACCACATGAAACAGCCTCACTTTAGAACAAGCCCTCCTAGAAAAGAACTACCTTGGTCCTGTTAGTTAGGAAGGTCAGTGCCTTCCAAGGGCCATGTCCCCATGACTTATGCCCATTTCATTGTTTTTTTTTTTTTAAGTCTTTGAAGCACTGAGGATCAACCCAGGACCTCACACATGCTAAGTAAGCACCTTACTACTGAGCTACATCCCTAGCCTGAGGCTCTACTTCTTAAAGGTCCTGCTGCCTTAACTCTGCCATACTAGGAACTAAGCTTTCAGCACATGCGTCTTTGGGAGTCACACTCAAATCATAGCCAAACCATAGCAGTGGTTGACAGTATTTAAACGTTTAACAAGTAACAACAGCTGCCATTTACAGGGCATATTACAGCCAACACAATTACAGCTGCTGTGGGCTGGGACAGACTCTATCCAGGGAAATTTTAATATCTACTCTCTTGGGGACAAATAATAGATTCAATATTATTGTCATTTTTATAAGAACTGAAAGTTTTATGACAGTTTTTTTAGTGTACACATACTTCTAAAATTTAGGAATGAAAGTAAAAGTTTTAGTAAATTAAGACCTGACCTACTGTGCTTATGCCCATAGAAAATAGGAAGTGGGTTCAGGTATCTTGGAGAGCAAGTGGCCCAGAGCTGTGTCACCTGCCTCATTCAGCTTTGTCGAGCTTCTGCAGAGCTCTGGTGCTGTTCGCTGTGGGGTCATGTTGGGTGGTCCAAGTGAGACAAGTATTTAAATCCAGGTGCTTCTACTTGATAGCTTCTTTTTTTTTTTTTTTTTTTGAGTAGGAAATTTATTGAGAGAGAGAAAGAGAGCTCCTGAGAGACAGGAGGGGACCCAAGTAGGTTGCCAATGAGCTCATTTTTCAGGGGAAGTTTTATAGAGCAAAATTGCGAGGCGGGTACAATGTGTGTCAAAATGATAATTAACCAATAATAATACAAGTGTAGTTGCTTAGGTAATATTGATCCAATGGGGAAGAAGGTCACATAGCAAATGAACATGGAAAGAATAAAGACATTCCAGGATGGGGTGGATCTGGAGGTTTTGGTCGCCCACCTGGGTGACCTAGACTTTATCAGATCAGATGAGTGTGATTTTCAATTCATTCTTTATCCCTCCACCTTATTTTGAGTCCTGCTCTTCAATGGATGTGCCTGCAGCCATAGTTGTAGCGTATTCTCCTGTTGTGTATTGACTCCATTGAGGGCCCAGCCCTGTCTGACTGCCTATTACATTTCTACCTAATTTAGCTGTCTATAATATTCCCTCCTCTGAAGAGGTAACCCTAATGAGGTAGGAATAGGGTGTGGCTAAGGCTGGCTGGCAAGGGAATGTGACCTGGGGGAGTGGCCTGGACCTGACATCAGCCTGAGGCTGATTTTCAAGCACCAGCCCTCACGTGGACAGTAGGGAGTTCTCGTGAGTTTCCATGAGAATTCCATTAGATAAATAGAAGTAACACCAGACACTCACGCTCTTCTTTTCTAAGGAGCTGCCAGGGAAGGGACTCTCCCTTTTCCCTCCCATAGAAGATGATGGCTGCAGACCCAGCACCGCCACTATCATTCCTTTCTTCTGGTAACCCCTACTGTGCCTTTTAGGCCCAGTGCACATTTTACTGTTTCTGTCGTTATGCTCAACTTTCCTTTTCTTCATTTCTCTATACTTTTAAATAAAACTTTAGAACTACTTTTTGTCCCCCTCATTCAATTCTTTGCTTGAGGAGGGAAAGAACCCAGGAATATCGGAACCCAACTGATAACACTTCTAATTATCTTGGTGCAGACCTCCAGATGACACAGGGGGAAAAATATGACTCCCAACCTGCTGGATGTCAGTTACACTGAGTTCATGTTCCCTGAAGTTGAAGAATGAATTCTAAGGAACAAAGGAGGTTAAGAGTAGGAAATTTATTGAGAGAGAGAAAGCTCCTGAGAGACAGGAGGGGACCCGAGTGGGTTGCCCAATAGCTTCTTGACTACAAATGAGTTACTAAATTTCTCTAAACATCAATTTTCTTATTTACAAAATTAGGGAAACGGTTAGGGATTAGCTCAGTTAGGGATTAGTTGGGGATTTAGCTCAGTGGTTAGAGTGCTTGCCTACCAAGCACATGGCCCTGCGTTCAATCAATCCCCGGCACGAATAAAAATTAGGGGTACAATTCCTCTAGATTTCGCTTTTTATGACAATTATGAAATAAATCACATTAAGCAAGTAGTACAGAGTCTGGGTCTTAAGTTCTTCATAAATGACTCTTATTACTGTGGGGTTCATAAGTATTCTCTATAGGTAGGGCTGTTGGATTTAGTAAATAAAAATACAAGACGTTCAGTTAAATTTGAGTTTCAAATAGACAAAAATAATTCTTGGGTAACTGTGTCCCAAACATTACCTGAAAAGAATTATACTAAAAAAATTATCCATCTATCTGAAATTCAAATTTAAGTAGGCATCCTGTTTTATCTGGCACGGTGACTTCTTTAAAAGGGGAACTTAGGTTGAGCAAAATAAACAGGGATACAACTGTGATTGAATCTAGTGTTTCATCTGCTCTTTTTTTTTTTTTTTTTTTTTTTTTGGTGCTGGGGATCGAACTCAGGGCCTTGTGCTTGCAAGGCAAACACTCTAACCACTGAGCTAAATCCCCAGCTATCATCTGCTCATATTTAGTAAGTCACTTTTCCCGAATACAGTCAGTATTTTCTCTTCCAGGTAGTGTTCAAGTACACAGCCCCCATGTTGTTGGGGTAGAATATAAACTTCCCACCAAATTGATCTGCCTACTGTACCGGGTGGATCTGCCTACTGTACTGGGTGCCAGGTAATTGTGTCACGGTATGCTTATTATTACTATACACGAGAAAAATTAAGCACAGGAGTTCTATATTTCATTCCAACAGACTATTTCTTTAGTCCCTCTTATGTGAACTAAAAAGCTTGAGAGTACCCTTGAGGGAACCATCCTCTTCTATGGGGTGCTCATCCTCTTCAGGAGGGACACACATGCAGCGTTGAGGGAAGAAGGGGACACCGGCCCAGCCAGCCAGATCAGCCGACTCAACCCTGGCAATTGACGGGGTAGACAGATAGGGCAGCCAGATGGCCCTCACACCCTGAACTAAAAAGCTGGTAATCGACTTGAGCAGTAGTTTAGCTCACCTGCAATTTGCAGGTTTTTTGTTTTGGTGCTGGGGATTGAACTCAGGGCCTTGTGCTTGCTAGGCAAGGGCTCTACCACTGAGCTAAATCCTCAAATCCTGTAGTTAATTTTTGATAAAAGTTAACTTTCCATTCTTTAGTTCAGTTTCAAACTTGCCTGTAATTTAAAGAAATGCATTCTAGTCTGCTTGCATGGTGTTTTGCTAGTTCTAAAACATGTATCAAGCCAAACTACAAAATGCTTCTGCGCATCTTTTGGTATTATTAGCTCAAAAAGTAACTGGATTTGGATTACTTTCCCTAAGTAATAATTATAAACCTAGTATTTCTTCACTTGTAATTTTTGCTTAACAGCGACAGTGCTTCGTTGTTTTTTTTTCAAATACAAAACAACCCGCACCTTCTGTCCAAACTCCTAAGTTTTTTATTTTGTTGCTCCCATCCAAGAGCACTGTACTCTTCAGCTCCACCTCCCGTAGGAAAACGCTGCCTGCACCCTTGGCTCCGCCCAAGGGCAGCGTCCGCTACATTGGAAAAGAAAAGAAGAAAGCAACCGGGTAACGCTGTTTAGGCGTCGACACTAGGCGAAATACTGACTTCTGTAGGTTAAGAACTGGAGTTTCCGAGCAGGGGTCTTCTAGTTGACAGGAGCCTTAGGCAAAGATACTGATTTCACTGATAAATTCAACCGAACCTGGAGAAAAATTATACTATACCCACTTCATTAATGCCGGCACATTAATGGGTTTTACTTTTAAAAATTTCACTGGTACTGTGTGCAGTACACAATGATTACGTTCGTCGTGGGGAGCTGGTACACATACATGACACACCTTAATTCTTTTCACTTCTTACCTCTCCTTTCCTTTCCCCCTCCCGCAATCTCACGGTCCCCTTCCTTTCCCATGAGCAAAAGATCTGTCTTCTTGTTTCCTATTAATCTTTTTTGTTCTTTATTTATTATATACATTCAGAATAAAACTCCCAATGACCCAAGATGCCTGCTCCAAAAAGAGCCAGGGTGTGGGCAGTCTTCGAGCACCAGGGCACGCCGCAAGCGCTGATCCCCGCCCGGGTCCTCGGGGGGGGGGTCCCTTCGTGACGTCACAGAGTCCCGGGAACGACGCCCGGAGACGCTGGGTTCCTCTCGGCGAGGACGATTTGGGTCCTTCCGTGCTGTCGCGGTCCCGCGCCGTCGCGGGCAGCATCTCCCCAGAGCCCGGTCCCCCGAGAGCGCCACCTGCGAATCCGACGGACCGGGACACCGACCTCTCGCTGGTCACGGACGCACTGTCATTAAGCCCTTCAGATAACTGAGCGCAGCTGCGCGTCGCTCCTGCTTCCTCCGCCAGCGCTGCGGGAGCCCGAGCTCCTCCGAGCCGGACCCGCCGGCCGGGGCCGGGGGCGGAGCGTGCGCGGCGCCGCGGACTGGGCCCTGCCGCGGGCGGGAGGCGGCGGCGGCGGCGGCGGCGGGAGAGCGGCGCGGGGATTGGCTGCGGCGGGCAGAGACGTCAGGCTCCCGCGGCCCCAGCGGCCGCCGGCTCGGCGCGGCGCGGCGCAGTCGGCTCGGGTGCTCCCGGCGAGGACGAGGTGTCTTCGGCCGCGCCGCCACCGCCGGCTCGCTTCTCCGCGCGCCGTGTCGTCCGCACACCCATCATGACGAAGAGCGAGAAGAAGTCTTTCAACGAGAGCGTGACCGAGTGGAAGCTCTTCGTGTACAACCCCACCACCCGGCAGTTCCTGGGGCGCACCGCCAAGAGCTGGGGTGAGCGGCGGGCGGGCGGCGGGCGGGCGGGCCCCTCGCACTCTCCTCAGGCGCGGGCGGCGGCCGAGCGCGGCCCCATTCATTTTCCGCAGCTCCTCGGAGGCGCGGCGTCCGCGGGCAGCTTCGGCCGGGCCGCGCCGCGCCTTCCTCCGCCCGGGCCGACGCACGTGCCGCCGGGGCCGGAAGCCGGAGCCCCGCCGGGCTGAGCCCCGGGCGTGCGGGCCGAGCCCGGGCGGCCTCCTTTGTACAGAGCGCGCCCGCCGCGGAGGCCTGGCCGAGGCGCCCGCGCGCCCCGCGGCTCCAGGAAGCCGGACCTGCCCGCGCCCGCAGAGAGGAAATTTCCACTCCCGCCACTATCTCGTGACTCGTCCTCGCCGCCTCGGGAGAGCGCGGCCGATTGTCGCGAGGGCGTGTAGGTCGCATGGACGTGTGGCGGTGAGTTGACCACAGAAGCACATTGGGTAGGAAAGTGCACTTGAACTCGAGAAAAGGCCCCCAGCGATGTGCTTCCTCCTCCTTTTTTATTTGCAGCGAATCATCTTCCTTACAAATTTCTTCTTTTAGGGAAAAGTAAATCCTGTCTGAGCAGCACCCCCCTTCACCCCCAAAACGTGTGAATGGTGGTTCTGTGTTAGCAGCTTGTTTCTGCATGAACTCTTTGTTTTAAAAGAAATATTTATCCAGCTGCTACTACTGTAGTTTTAGGGTGTCTTTTTTTGTTCGAAAAATTGTATTACAGTGTAAGGGTGGACAAGTGTTCTTTTGATTTGTTTTTACTTTTATACAGAAGTAAACTATTTTTTTCTGTGTGTTGTTCTTTTGAGAAATGTTTGTTAGTGGGTTTTGACTTTTTTTTACTGAGTGGGAATAAATTTCCCGAGTTGAGAACTATCGGTGCAGGGCATTTTTAAGAGAGGCATAAAGAGAATAAACGAGCTATGACTCAGAAAATAAACTTACTGCCGAGTAAAATGGGTTTCTCCAGGCTGCAAAGGCGACTGGAAATCCTATCACAAGCTGAAAGGGACCGCGGAGGTTTTTTGGCCCAACCTCCAGTTCAGAGATGAGAAAAATGAGACCCAGAGAGGTTGTGATTTTGCTTGTGTAAAATTACATATTACACATAACCAAGAAAAGAACCCATTTCTCCTTTAATCCTAGTTCAGCGGTTGTATGATTTTACAGATGCCTTGCCTAACTGTATGGTAATCACTCAACGATTTTTATTTAAATTGCTGTGTTCTCTTGAGAAAACACTAGTGTGATAAAGGACTAAATCTTGCATCCAGAGTTGGATGGAAAAAAATGATGAGCACGTCTAAGACTTTAATTTTTTTTTAATTTTTTTGAGACAGGGTCTTGCTATATATCCTGCAGGCTGCTCTTAAACTCACTATGTAGCCCAGGCTGGCCTCAAACTCACAGTGATCCTCCTGCCTCAGCTCAGCCTCCTAAACCCGGGGATTACAGCATATTTCACCACACCCAGCTTGTTCTTCTTTTAAAAATTTACATTTTTTAAGGATGGGGAGAGGGAACCCTTATCATTTGTGCAGATTTTTTCTATTTGTCTTTTGGCTCTTTTTTAAAATCATAAATTTAATATAGATGATGGGAGGAAAAAAATCTTTTTAAAACCTTGTAAAGTTGCTGGGGCTGCTGGTATATAGAGAAAGGTCTTCTAATCCTAGGATTTTATCAAAATACTGATTTACCATGTTTCCTGGTCTCAGTTTTTACATTTATATCTATACACCTAAATATGTTTGTTTGATTTTGTCTTGAGTGTATTAGGTACATTAAAAAGCACATGCATTTTTTTTTTAACCAAGAACGTGTATTGGTACAATGTACATATAATGGTTACATTCATCACATTTATTTTGTACCTGTACATGGTGTATCTTGGTAAGCACATGCTTTTAAAAAGAGGGAGTATTTTGAGGGGGAATTAATGGCCATGTGTCTTTTACTGTAATAAATCTGTTTAAACATTAAAATTTTTTAAAAAATAATTTTACTGTAAACATTTTGGAGAAAATAAAAGTATTGCATTGTTACATCACATTACCTTATTGAAAACACCTGTATAAAGATTTTGAATAGCTACTGCTTGTACATTTGCCTAATATCTTATACTTGGTTACGTTAGTTTCAGAATGCTTGAATACATGTAAGTTACCTCATGAGATTTCCACAACAGCCCCCTAAAGCAAATGGGTGATCAGAGTATAGAGCTGTTTCTCAAGCTGACCACTAAGTACACATCAGGAATAAATAGTTGACCTTTATGACAACACAGGACAGAAAATTCAGCATCTGGTGGCTGACATTACAAATATTAAATAACTTCAGTGTATTAGAGTCGAAGTAGTAAAAAAAGGTTAGATGATCATTTAGTTATTAGGATAGGTAGTTAGGTTTATGTTGCAATTAACATTTTGAAAAATGAAATGTAATAGTAAAAAATAAGGTTTTTCTACTGATTGTTTATTCTAAGGAAAAGTGTTGTTTCCTGAAATGTTTGTGTATGCAGGTACCTTGATGTAAGATACATTGCTTACTATGACTCACAGTCAAAAAAGCTGGAACGCCATTAATCTAGCTGAGTACTCTGATGAGCCACACCGTAAGAAATGCACTTACATCCGGATATCTGTATATTCGGCATAGGTAAGAAGATGGAAAGTACAGGTCTTCTGATTTGCCAAAATTCACTAATTGAGTTATGGATAAACTCTTGGGCCTTCAGGTGCCCTTTTTTTTTTTTAAACAGGGTCCTCACTTAGATATTCCAGGCTGGCCTTGAACATACTAGTGTAACCTAGGCTGACCGTGATCCTCCTGTCTCAGCCTCCTGAGTGCTGGGATTATAGGCATGTACCGCCATGCCTGGCTTTTTTTTCTAATAGTGCCATAATGTGATACTATTTAAAGATATCTATCTGTGGGGTTCTTTAGGGTTCATTATATTACAATTGTCTGTTGACATTAATTTAAAATTTGAGTTAGGGATTTCCAAGTATAGTCAGGATTCTGGACCAAAACTGTTAGCACCTGTATTTTGTTCACATGCCTTTTCTTCTATTATAGGTCCATGAAGTGCCATTTTGTCAGTCACCTGCTCCTATTCTGGGTCATGCCTCAGTAAATGCTCTGCTCTGGAGATCAGACTCCATCCCATCTTGAGTGTCTTAACTATAGGGGAGAAGGCAAGTGTGTTTATTTTCCCAGTATCACATGAGTATTTTTTGTTTGTTTCAGGGTTTTGTTTTTGTTCTTCCAGTACTGGGAATTGAACCCAGGACTTCACACAATGCTAGGCAAGTGATCTGCCACTGAGCTATATCCTTGGCCCTTTGTTTTTGAGATAGAGTCTGGCTGAGTTGCCCAGGCCAGCCTTAAACTTTTGAACCTCCTGCCTCAGCATCCTAAATATCTGGGATTACAGGCGTATGCCACCACTCCTGGCTATCGCATAGTATTATAAGATGGTGGTCTTAGTCCTGTGAGTGTGACATTGATGAAACTTCACAAGAATGTGCACCTTTGGGAAAGTAACAGTACTTGCCTTACCTTGTGTGTAGTTTGTACAATAAATGCAGGCCAGTAGTGGGTGTGGCAACACAGACCAGGGCAAGTACTGAGCCATCACCCAGGAGGAGCGAGACAGCACTTCTTGGACTGTCTAGGAAGTAGTCCTGTAGTACAAGATAGGGAAAGGGGTAAGTTCATATACTGTATTACAGATGCCATTGTAATTATGGTAGTATGTGCTTGAATAGTGTTAAAGAATAAACCTCACCCTACTTTCAGAGTGCTTTGATATTTTGTTTTGGTTTTTTTGCAGTATTTGGACATTGAACTCAGGGCCTTCTCACAGAGCTATATCCCCAGCCCTTTGTAAAATTTTAGATGGGTCTCTATGTTACCCGTGCTGGGCTCAAACTTGCCATCCTCCTGTCTTGGCCTCCCAGAGTGCTGAGGTTACAGATGTGTGTCCAGCTTGATTTTTTTTTTTTTAATTGACAACAGTAGAATTAAACTAGTACAAAAAGGTATTTTTTTTAAAAACCTATGTTTAGTAATTTTTCTGTGATTTATCATATTTGATTAAGGGCCATTTAAAGCTGATTGTATAAATAGAAAAGCTTTTTTAGTGGGGGAGACAGGGTCTTCTATGTAGTTCAGGTTAGCCTTGAGCTCGCTGCCATAGCCCAGGCTCACCTCAAACTCAAGGTGATCCTCCTGCCTCAGCCTCCCAAGTGCTGGGATTACAGGTGTGTGCCACTATGCCTGGCAATAAAAAAGCATTTCATTTTGAGAGATAAATGTATTATTTTCTAATTATATATTCCTTATGTTGATTTTGAAGTAAAATCACCTCTAATCTGTAACCACTTTAGTATAATCATTGTTAAGATTATTAGTCTTTTTCCTTTATGTAAATAAAATTTTAAGGCATGTAGAAAGTTTTTAAGTATACAGCTGGTTTTATCCTTTAATGTTCAAGGAGAGTGGTTTTTACTCCTGCCTTTCTGTTAGAGGCTGGTGTGTTGGGGTGTCCTTAGCTCTCTTCATCACCTTTGTGGTGACTTTCCACACTTCCTACTTGAAGTTACTATTCTAGCGGCTTGAGTTACTGTCTGTCAGGACTCCCACATCTACTTAATTGTTCATATGATTTTATTATTATTGTTGCCAACTGCCTACCTAAAATCTTCAGTTGGTTATTTCTTAGGTATTGCTTTTTGACTCTGTTGCTCTCAAGGGCTTATTAGCAAGACATGTGAACTCTTTGTAATCTCATTAGCTTGTTAGATGTGGTTGCACATGCCTGTAATCCCAGGATTCAGCAGACTGAGGCAGGCAGATTGCCTTGATTTTGAGGCTAACCTGGGCTACATAGCAATACCTTGTCTCAAAAAAATCTCATTGGCCTGTTTCTTTCCTGTCCCCTGTATCTACTGTTCCATATAATTCTTTTCTACTCCTTCTGGGCCTCTCTTTTGATTACTCCACCTTAGGCTAGCTACTTAGATGTTAGCTCTGATAGGCTGACTTGTGGGAAACGTCTTTGAATTCTCCTTTGCCTTAAGACTGGGTTAAGTGTTCCTAAGTATCTCATAACACCTTTTCCTTTTAGGGCGTTGGTCACTTTATATAGTATTCTTCCTCCCAGTTTACTAGACTGTAAACTGCTTTTGGTGTTTTGTTTTGTTTTGTTTTGTTTTCTGTGTGTTGGCCATTGAACCCAGGTCCTTACGTATGTGAGGTAAGCACTCTACTACTGCACTATACTCTCAGCTCCGCTGATAGCTTTTTATATGTTCTGCTCTTTCTTCTTTGATGTTGTAACACCTAGTCTGTCCTGGCATGTAGTAGGAATGTAAAAACTTGGTTGAATGGATAAGTATGAAAAATGTTCCCTATGTAGTCTTCTGCGATAATGCTTTTATTGTGTTCAGGGTTTGATGGTATTAGTGTACCATAATACTGTGATATTTTCTACCCTTTTTTTTTTACATACTCATGGGGTTTCCTAGAAGTTCAGTGTTACAAGAAGCTTAGAGCTTGGGATCTAGCTCTAGTGTAGAGTGCTTGCCGAGCATGTGTGGGGCCCTCGGTTCAGTCACCAGCACAGGAGTCGGAGTAGTAGGGAGGGTATTAGAGGTTATTCTACTTAACTCATGATGGAGAGACTTTGCTGAGTTTGTGGCATGTCTGAATTGTGCACATGTTAATACTAACAGAACCAGTGTTATTATCCAAGGCTCCTGCTTCCTGCTTTTTTGCTCTTTGCAGCATCTTTTTAGAAAACTTGGTAAACATTTTTTTCCCTTAAATTACCTGCTCTCAAATTCAATGAGGGTTTATTTAATAATGTCTTTCTCTTCCCTACAGGGTAATATAACTAATAATTCTGAAAATATTTCTTAATAGCTTCTCGTATACCTGTTGAAACTTTTGTTACTGAGTCATAGGTAGAGTTAGCTTTCATTTGTGACCTCCTCTTAGTACTTTGCTGGCGACGTGGTAAAGCACAACTTTGGAACTGACCTTCCTCCAAGGCATGGACTATTTTTCTTGTGGTTTTTACCCAGTTGGCAGTATTTGGCCCATAAAAAGTGACCCTACAATCTTGCCCCCACTCCCTACTTCTCTAACCATTCATTTCCTAACCATTCATTTCCTTGTCTTTTCCTGGCTTCCCTTGTTTCCTAAATGTATATTTCCCAGGTACTGTCTTTGACTTTTTTTTGGTCCATCTTCTTTCCTGGCCATCTCATAGAACAGATACAAAGATCATTCACAACTTTTGCTTCTTGGTTGACACCTCATATTCTAAGCCCCAGTACTTGTTCCTGCATCTCCCACAACTTGAGAGAGTAAGCTTAGATGGTTTCACTAGTTCTGTAATTCTACTACCGTATACTGTACATCACATGGTAAATAGCTTATTCCCCTTCCTTCATGGGCATTCTGGATTGCTCCTGTGTTTCCAGTATTTAACAGTTTGACCATCCTTTCCTAGGTTTGGGCTCAAAGCTTGGCCATGTTGTGCCAATTCTGCCTCCATAGCATCTCTTCAGTGTGTGTGGCCTTTTCACCATCCTCCCTCCTCCCATCTTGTGAAAGTATACAAAGAATACCCAGGATGCTCAGTTGTTCCTAGCTTTATCTAGCCACCTGTTTAAAATATCATATTCGTAGCACTCCCATTAACCCTGTCTCCATCTTACCAGAATCTGGTAGTACCTTTTTGTATAAATTCTTTGGTTAAAAAAACTTAAAACAATAGATGAAGATCTTTTGTAATTTTTAGTAGATACTTGGCTTTCCAACTTTTATCTGGTGCTTAAAAAAGAAACATAGCTGGGTATGGTGGAGCACACCCGTAATCCCAGCACTCAAGAGGCTGAGGCAGGAAGATCACCTCGATTTCGAGGCCAGCCTCAGCTACGTGGTGACTTTGAGGCCAGCCTGAACTACAAAGCAGACCCTGTCTAAATAAATAAATGAACAACATGTAATATTGATGATTCTGAGAAAAATGGGCTCTGAAGTCATGTAGCTCCAGAAAGATGCAGACAATGCTAAGAATCATTATGACCTAAACTAGTATAACCTCCCTGCTCTCATTATTTCTAAGGCTGCAGCTATTCCCCAAACCCCAAACTGTGTTTGGATATCCCCAATGCTCTCAGAAAGTTTAAATGAGTTCACACAGTTTGGCATTCCAATAACATCTAAATCTTTAGGGGTCAAGGATTTAGCTTAGTGGTAGAGTACTTGCCTAGCAAGCGCAAGGCTCTGAGTTCAATCCCCAGCACCACCCCCACCCCTGCTGCCAAAAAAAGACGCCTATATGACCAATAACACCTAAATCTTTGTATCCTGGATTGTATGTGTGTGTGTTCTAATAGTATATTATCAGGATTTACATTGCATTTTATTTCCCTGCAGCGTCGCCTATAGCATTACTATGTTTTGATGAACAAATTGTCATCTAATTAGTCTGTTTATGATCATCTAGTCATTGCCTTAAATTGAGAATATTGTGAGTTACTGGCTTAACTCCACAGTGTGAATTTTTTATTATGGAGATTATTGTATAGGAAGGCATAATTCCATCATAGATCACTGCGACTGTTCTTTTAAATTTGCTTCATTTTGAAGTTTCCAGATAGAGCATCATAGTAAAAGTGCAAGTATATATTTTTACTTGATGCATCATAGAAGTCCACTAATAATACACTGAGATGAAGGCAGACTGGGGCTCAGAGTATAGGCCTAAAATTCTAGTTCCACTCCTGCATCTAAGCTTAGATAACTCACTTAAAATCTCACAGCCTTGGTTTCCTCCATAAGAGAGAAAAGTTGTGTGTAGTTTCAAGTCTTGCTTTAGAAATAAAAACAAAGCCTGTATAAATGCTTTGGAATAGGAGGCAGCAAACTTTAAAGGCCCAGATAAGTATTTTAGGTTCTGTTGGCTACATGGTACCTGTTGCAGTTTCTTAACTCTCATGTTCAAAGCGGCAGTATGTGTGGATCTGGCTGCCTTGCAGTATTTGATTTACAAAATGAGCATCATCTGGGTGTGGTGGCACACACCTGTAATCCCAGCATTTGGGAGGCTGAGACAGGAGGATCACCGCAAGTTCCAGTCACAGGCACAGTGGGCCAAGTGAGTTTTGATTCCTATCTGGTATGGCCTGCTGGTGGAAACATCTGTACCACTTTGGGTTCAGGTTACAAGCTGGAGCCTCCATGGATTCAATTCATAGCTGTCCTTCCATAGTGAGTTCAAGGCTAGCCTGAACTACAGAGCAGAAGAAAACAAAAACAGAGTTGGGGATTTAGCTCAGTGGTAGAGTGCTTGCCTAGCATTCATGAGGTCCTGGGTTCAATCTCCAGTAGTGCAAACAACAAAATACCCTTTAATATATGATATATCTACTTTGGAAAGAACTCTTGACAGTTTGTTACAAAGAGCAAGTATAAGCTGGGTATGATGGCACACACTTGTAATCCCAGGATTCTGAGAGGCAGGAGGATGGCAAGTACGAGGCCAGCCTGGGTAGTTTAGCAACTTAGCCAGACCTTGTCTCTAAAAGGGGACATCTACTGGGCATGGTGGTGCACATCTGTAATCCCTAATCCCAGCACTGGAGAGTCTGAGGCTGGAGGATCACTGCAAATTTGAGGCCAGCCTGGGCTACGTAGTTCAAGGCCAACCTGAATTAGAATGAGACTCTGTTTTTAAAAGCTTAAAGGGAGGGGCGAGGAGAGTGCTAGGGACATGGTTCAGTAGAAAGGCCCTGGATCCAAATCAGTATCACAAAAAAAAGTAAAGCTGGGCATGGGGTAGCTCACATCTGTAATCCCAGTACTCGGGAGGCTGAGGCAGGAGGATCGCTGCACGTTTCAGGCCAACTTGGGCTACATAGTGCATTCAAGGCCAGCCTAGACTACATAGCGAGACCCTGCCTCCAAAAAAGAAAAAAAGAAATAAAGTAAATTACACCTAACTACTGAGTCAGCAGTTCTCTAGATATTTACCCAAGAGAAATGAAAACATCTGTCTATTACAGATAGCTAAATTAGGTAGAAATATTATAGGCAGTCAGACGGGGCTTCCATGCCCTCGATGGAGTCAATATACAAGAGAATACATTACAACCATGGCTAGAGTCACATCCATTGAAGGTCATGGGTGGCCAAGACCTCTAGATCTACCACATCCTGGAACGTCCTTGTTCTTTCCTTGTCCATTTGCTACGTGAACTGTTTCCTCATTGGATCAATATTACCTAAGTGAATACACTTGTAATATTATTGGCTGATCATACTCCTGACCCATATTGTACCCACCTTGTGATTTTCCCCTATAAAACTTCCTCTGAAAAGTGCAGCTCGTTGGCAACCCACTTGGATCCCCTCCTGTCTCTCAGGAGCTAGCTTAATAAATTCTACTCTTAACCTCTTTTGTTCCTTAGAATTCATTCTTTGATTTTGGAGAACACGAGCTCAGTGTAACTGACATCTAGCAGGTTGGGAGTTATATTTTTTCTCCTATATCATGTCCACAAAAACACTTGTACAGGAATCCTCACAGTAGTTCTATTCACAATAACTCCAAACTGGAAACAATCCAGGTTTCCATCAGCAGGAAGTTAAATGGATAAACAAACTGGTATGTCTACACGAATGGAATACTACTCAACAGTAAATAGAAATGAACTGTTTGGCTTGGGTTTTTTCTGGTTTGGTTTTGTTTACAGTACTAAGGGTTGAACCCAGGCCCTTTCTGCTGAGCTACATCTCCAGTCTCCTCTTTTTTTTTTTTTTTTTTTGGGTGCCAGAGATCGAACTCAGGACCTTGTGCTTGCAAGGCAAGCACTGTAACCACTGAGCTAAATCCCCAACCCCCTCCAGTCTCCTCTTTTTAATGTTTTATTTTGATACAGGGTCTTACTAAGTTAGTAAATGGCTCAGGATGAGCTTGAACTTGCAATCCCCCTGCCTCAACCTCCCAGAGTGCTAGGATTACAGGCACATTACCACCATGCCTTGTTCTTTAAGAAACTATTTTCTAAAATTTTATTGTCAGTGTCTAATTATTCTGATTTTTAGAGACTGTGGTCTTGTTTTTGTGTTTTTCTTTTTGTGTATAGGGGATAGATGCCAGGGATGCTTTACCACTGAGCTGTTTCCCACTCCACCCTCTTTTTTAAAAAATACTGTATTTTGAGACAGTCTTGCTAAATTGCCTAGGCCGGATTCAGGATTTCAGATTCTCCTGCCTTCAGCCTCTTTAAGTGCTAGGATCATGCACTACCATACCTGGCTTGGAGTTTTTGTGGGTTTTTTGTTTGTTTTGGGGTTTTTTGTGTCTTAAAGTTTGTTTTTTGTGGGGAGGTGCTAGGGATTGGACCTACTGATGATCTATAACCCCCACCCCTATTTTTTGTAATTTAAGTCATGGTCATTTTGGGAGTGGTGCTCTAGATTTGTAAAGAGTGTATTTTCTGAGTGAGGGCGTTGTTTAGTGATAAAGTGCTTGCTTAGTATGTGTGAGGCTATTTATCAATATATATTTATTTATTTTTCTTGTGACTATAATATTCTACATGTATTAGATAACAGTTATGTTTTAAGAAGTACTTAATGCTCATTTTGTATTTGTTCAATCTTTGGATTTCTGGGAAAGATAGTAAAAAATCTGTAGTCATTGTAGGGTTGCATGTGTTTGTGTGTAATGTGTATTTGTAGCAGAATATGCTGTTATCTTGTTTTTTTTTTAATTTTTTGTTAATATGAAGTATCTCTTGCCATTAATACCATTCTTGCTGTTAACACCTTTGCCTGGAATTCTAGTTTGCTTACAGTAATGCCATATTTATTTTCCTGTTTATTTTTAACCATCATGTGTTTTAATTTTAGGTGTCTTTCTATAAACAACACTTTGTGTATTTTTTTTTTTTTTTTTTTTTTTTTTTTTTTTTTTTTTTTTTTTTTTTTTTTTTTTTTTTTGTGCTGGGGATCGAGCTCAGGGCCTTGTGCTTGCTAGGCAAGCGCTCTACTACTTGAGCTAAGTCCCCAGCCTGCTTTGTAGATTTTTTTTTAACTTATTATGAAAATGCCAAATAGTAAATTTGGCTACTTTTAAATTATTCCTGCCCTATTGTTTAGATTTTAATTCCAGATTGTCACCAAATAAAAAATTAGGAATTTTAACTTTAAAATACAAACTAATATCATAGAAAAAAATTGACTCCTTTTGTGTGTGGGTTACCAGGGGGCACAGGGAACCTTTTAGAGGTGATGGAAATGTTCTTTATTATATGTGATTTATTATTATGTGATTTCACATGTTATATAATAGTTTGCTTTGTAATAAAATTATTAGAACCCTAACTACAGCTCCTTCCTGAGTTCTGTTGTATTTTCTTTGTGTGTGTGTGTGTGTGTGTGTGTGTGTGTGTGTTTTCTAACTAGTGATACAACCTGAGTGGCGGTAGGAGCCTCCCCAATTGGTGGCAGGTGGCCAGGCACCTCTGCAGAAGGGCCAGCCTTTAGCTTGTCCTGGTCCCGGCCAGAGCTGAACTGTATGCCAGTTGGGGTTGAAACATTAGAAGGAAGGCCCGTTTCTCCTTTTCCTGGATGACACAGGGGAAACCTTGGCCAGATTCTTGTTGCTTGGTTTCTTTTACAAAGTCCATATTGAATCCAACCTCATTTGTCAGAACACTTTTTGAGAATGAAATACAAATTGATTGGGTTAAACTTTAAATCTTAAGTTTGTAAAGCTTAATCACAGTACCATTCAAAAATCATTTCTAGTTCGTGTTCGGCTTTTTCTCCCTTTAGGAGTTTTGTTTCTGTGTTGTTGAATCTCTTGACTTTGGTTTTCCTTTCTAAGATGTGAATAATTAGCTAGATACTATACTGTCACTACTTTTTTCCTTTGGGAATGGAGTCTAGGGCGTTTGTCCAAGGCCACATAGCAGGAAAGTGGCCAGTCAGGATTTGAGCCATACCTGACTCTGTATGCTATTTATAACCACCCTGCTGTACTGCCTGCACCCGCTGGATTTCCTATCTCTGTCCCCTCATCAGAAATAAGAGGAGAAGGGATTTGAATATTGGGGCTTTTCAAAGGAAGAGGATCAGTGCCCATATAAGAGGGCTGCAATTTTAAGTCATTTGACAGCTCCTCCTTCTTCCTTTTCCTTCCTTTTCCTCCTCTCTCTCTCTTTCCTTCTCCTCCTTCCCGGTATTCCTCTTCCTACTTTCTGCTTCTTCCTCCTCCTTCCTTCCTTCCTTTTTTTTTTTTCACTACCACAAGAGATTAAACCCAAGACCTCCCACTAAGACACACTCCCCATCCTTTTAAAAAAATTTTTTTTCCAAAACATGGTCTTGCTAAATTATCCAGGCTAGCTCAGAGCTTGGAATCATTCTGCCTCAGCCTCCCAAGCAGCTGGAACTATAGGGATGGCAACTCTTATGTGCCCCTAGACCTCAGAGTGAAAATACATAACATTTGTCACATTTCTGTATGATAAGAATGACAGTGTGGCAGATTACAGCATTAAACTGGTTTGAGTAACATCTTTGGTTATGATTGTTTTGACTTCAAACTCTAAAATACTGACATTTCAAGGTCGAGGTGTAGATTGGTGCTAGAGTACTTGCCTACTACCATGCACAAGGCCCTGGGTTCAATCCCTAGCACTGCAAACAAAACAAGAACCACCCCTCCAAAAAAAAGAAACCTACAAAACTGATGTTTCTTAAGAGTTAAAGTCCATATTCTTTTTGTTTTTTGCAGTACTGAGGATTGAACCCAGGACCTTTGCACTGAGCTACAAGCCCAACCCTTTAAAAAATTTTTTGTTTTTGATAGATGGGTATGGTAGTGCATGCCTGTAATCCGGCACTCGTGAGGCTGAGGCAGGAGGATCACTGTGAGTTTGAGGCCAGCCAAGGACTACCTACTGAGACCTTGTTTCTTTTTTTTTTTTTTTTTTTTTTGGTGGTGCCGGGGATCGAACTCAGGCCCTTGTGCTTGCAAGGCAAGCACTCTAATCACTGAGCTAAATCCCTGGCCGAGACCTTGTTTCAAAAACAAAAAAATGTTTGTTTTTGAGACAGACTCTCACAAGTTGCCCAACCTGGGCTCAAACTTGGAATGCACCTGCCTTGGCCTCCAGGAGGGCTGGGATTATGAGTGCATGGTACCACACTCAGCTCATGTAAATTTCTATAGTTGGGTAATGATTTAAAGAAATGTTTTACAAGTTTAAACTAGGGGACGTTAATAACATGATAAATAAGGTGCTGTGTGTTGTTTCCTACTTATCAGTAGCCCTGAAGCAGCCATGGCACTGAGAGCAGGTCCCGTATACACTGCCCATGGCTCACCCAGCCTGCCTCAGGGTGAGAGCTCCCCTGCTGAGCTAAGCCCTCACCAGGCTGCATTTGGGTCTCTGGCTTTACTATACATTTATCCCAAGGCAAGAGCAGCAATTTACAGCTTTTGTTTTTATTTTCTGGCTTTTTGTTTTTGTTTTTTGTTTTTTTCTCTTCAGAGAGAAAAGGACAGTGTTGATAAAGTATAACAACCCTTATGGTCTTTTGTTTGATTTGTTCTTGTGGGTTTGGTTTGGTTTGGTTTTTGAGGCAAGATCTTCTATGTAGTCCAGGCCAACCTTGAGCTTGCTCTGCAGTTCAGGCTAGCCTCAACCTCCTAAGTGCTAAAATGATAGGTGTGTGATACCACACTCAGTTTAGTTTTAATTATTAAGTATTAGATTTGAATCTTGGCAAACAAACTTTTCCAAGTAGGGATAACTCTATTGAAAGCTGTAAACAACTTGTTTACTTATATCTTGTGGCTCCTAGTATATAGTGTCAGATTTAGCAAATGGCTTTTAGTTTGTAGGTGTTTTGTTTTGTTTTTTGCAGTACTGGGAATGGAACCTAGCACCTCACATATGCTAGGCAAGCCAGTGAGGTAATCAGCCATTTTTTTTCCCACTTGGGTGCCGCGGATCAAACTCAGGGCCTTGCACTTGTTAGGCCCTGCCCTTTTTAATTTTATTTTGAGACAGGGTCTCAAAACTTGTGATCTCTTGCCTCAGCCTCCTGAGTAGCTGGGATTGGGCTTGGATACAGCTCGTTATGTTTGCTATATACTGGTTTTATAACTTTTATAAACTTCATTTATTTTTCTTGGGTATGTATTTATTTATTTATTTATTTGTGGGTTGTTTGTTGGTTGGTTTTTTTCCAGACAGGGGGGCTTATTTTGTAGCTCAGGCTGACATTGAACTTGTAGTAATCCTCCTGCCTTTGCCTTCCAAGTGCTGGGATGACAGGCATGTGCTACCACATCCAGCTCTGGAAAATTTAAAATCAAAACTTTTTGAAACTGATGTGAAAAATGGCATCTTAAGTTTATTTACTTATTTTTTTCTTAAGTTTAATATTGTTACATGAGTCGATAAACTATTATGGCACCAGTGTAAGTAAAGTTTTACTGTCATACAGCCACCCTAGTTAGTTTATAATACTGTTTGTCGATCCTGATCTTCTGCATAGAGGATTTTATCCATATTTTCTACACTCATCTGGATCTGAAAGAATTCTTTTTTTTTTCCTTTTCCTCATTAAAATGGTGTTCAAACTACGTTATTTCATTTCCCACTGTAGCAGATGAATCACTCCTTTGAGATTGGTCTTCCTTTTCTTTTTCTGCAGCAGGCTTGCAGTGTGTGGTAGGGACGTGATGCTGTCTGGAGGTGACACCCTGTCCTGCTATCTCTCTTCTGTCTTCTTGCTCCCTATCTTGGCTTCCTGGTAATTGGTGGAAGGGTGGGATCTAGTTAAATTAAAATGAAATTGCTTTATTTCCCTTCTTGTCAGAGGGGTAGGGAATGGCATAATCTGTTTGAAAATCTGTTTGACAATCCAAAGATAGTTGTGTAGTCATTTGCCAGGGAGAAAAATGAGTACGTTCAAGAATATAGTATTACAGAAATCTTAGAAGCCCTCTGAAGTACTCCCTGGGGATGAGTATTAGGGTTCCACTTAGAACCCCGTGGGCAAACAAAACAGTAGGTTATAAAGACTGGGAAATAAAGCTGATATGATTGCAACTGTGTAGTATTGGGTATTCTTCGGTTTGGGTATACCTAGGAGTTTAATATCTTTGATGAGTTTTTAAATATAAATGAATGACTATAACAATACATTCTGAAATATAATCTTGATTATGATAATTTCTGATGTTATCTTTGAATGTATGTGAGAAAAATTGGTTGTAGGTGCTCTAAAAATGAATCTTTGGCTTGGGGTAGATCTAAGCATTTCATATCGTGAAGGAAGAAACAAGGCCTTAATGTTGAAATGTGTCTGCCAGATCTTGCTGTTGTCTAGTAGTAGAGCATCTTGTTCACTTTTCACTTTTGCATGAGCCCTTCCACTTGACTAGTGTCTCCTAAACTTTATTCCTTGAATACCACCTTCATGATTTTTGCCTTCTTTGCACATTTCCTGGTTATTTAAAACTTGAATTTATACAAATAATTGTTGTGTAAAATACAGGTTTAATGTACAAATTCTTTTCTCTTTGTCACTTAAACATGCAGCTATATTGAGGAAGTGTTGTCCCACCTAAAAATCATTTTTTCTCTTTTTAGAGGGCATCAAATTCATTTTGGGAAACACTCCCCTACATGCCAGGATTTAAAAGCTCTGACTTTGAACCAGAGTGGGAATGGCAGAAGCTACTTTAACTTAGAAGTACCAGAAAAAAAGGAGGGCTCATGGGATGAGTGGATGCTGCCTGCTGAAATACCACTTGCTTGGGCAGATTCTTATTTCCTGAATATGAGGATACTTGGCTGTGTGCATGGGAAAGCTTGAGCTTGTTTTTTAAACTGGCCAAACATGTATGTATATTTCCATATTTGATAGGTTTTAATTTCTTTTACAGGTTTGATCTTGCTCTTCTACCTAGTTTTTTATGGGTTCCTGGCTGCACTCTTCTCATTCACAATGTGGGCTATGCTTCAGACTCTGAATGATGAGGTCCCAAAATATCGTGACCAGATTCCTAGTCCAGGTAATTATGTTGCAGTTATCTTAGCATTTAACAAAATTGAATTATAATTTATCTTCATCATAAATCTGGTTTTATTGTACCAAATAGAAAATAGCTAAACTTAGAGTTAGGTAATGCAGACAATTTCATTTTTGTTGTTTAATATTTACATATTGATTTAAGGATCTTCACAATCATTTACTGACAAATCTTGGGTACTTTGTCAGGAATAAACCAAAATGAATATTGAGAATTTATTCATTGGGGCTGGGGATTTGGCTCAGTGGTTAGAGGGCTTGCCTGGCAAGCACAAGGCCCCGAACGAGTTCGATCCCCAGCACCAAAAAAAATAAGAGAGAGAATTTATTTGTTGTATTTTCTACCTCCTTATTTTATTATTTTGAAACAGTTTTTTTTGAAACATTTTTTGGGGGGTTTTTTGAGGGGGGTGGTGGTTTTTGGTTTCTTGGTTTTGTTTTGTTTTTTGGGTGCTGGGGATTGAACTCTGGGCCTTGCGCTTGCTAGGCAAATGCTCTATCACTGAGTTAAATCCCCAACCCCTTGAAACAGTTTTGAATGTTAGCTCTATGGTGATTATTAGACATAACTCTTATTCTGAAGGTGCTGACAGTTTTTATTTTGCCATGCTGGAGATTGAACCCAGACTCTCTTGTATGTTGGGTAAATGTATACCAGGCAAATGTTCTGCCACTGTGCTGCACCTCTAGCTCTGTGCTGGCAATTTTTAGAAAACAATAATGTGTAGAATTTCAGTATATATCATTCCTCAAAATGTGAACAACTGGTAGAGATAATGATAGAGCTAGGGTTAGAACCCAGAGATAAGAGCACATACCTAGCATGTGAGGGGGCTGGGTTTGATCACTAGCCCCAAAAAAGAGATGGTATTTGGAAGAGGAGGAGGATAGAGGAGTGGAGGAGAGATGCTGATGAGAGAGAAGGGAAGAGTCTACTTAGAGGAGCGGGATTTCTATAGCGGGCGGGAAGGTGGAGGTGTAGCAGGTTTCTCTCTAGAGCGTTGGTTTTTCAGCCATTGGTCATTTGTCCTCCAGGGGTCATTCGGCAATATCTGGAGATGTTTTGGGTTGTTAGAACAATAGAGATACTGTTACAAGTGCTGCTGAATGTCCTGCAGTGCACAAGACAGCCCCTCACAACAAAGAATTATCTAGCCCAAGCTGTTTTAGCGCCAAGGTTGAGAGATCCTAATTTAGTGCCTTACTCCCTCACTGACAGGCTTCTCAGATATATTAGCAGCCAAGCAGCACCAGTTTCCACAACTAGTACTTCTTAACAATTGGAATGGCTTCCTTTGTTTACAGCTAGTATTTGTCTGAGCATCCTGAGTAAGTCTTTTCTCTTCCTTTATTTGACCAAGTACAGTATTGGCGACTAAGTCCATGTTAATTTTCCCTTCATCTCATTGTGACCCTGGTTTTTTTTTCCTATTTAGACTATCAAAGATAAGTATTTTCTTGCTAAGTTGTGTGACTTATTTCAGAAATGCTAAACTGTTTATAATTCCATGAATTTTTGTGTGCAGTAAAATGTGCTCAGTATTTTTTTTTTTTTTTTTGGTGCTGGAGATCGAACTCAGGGCCTTGTGCTTGCCAGGCAAGCCCTCTAACCACCACTGAGCTAAATCCCCAGCCCCTGTGCTCAGTATTTTTAAGCACAACATTAAACTGAGTTTCTTAAAGCTGTTTATCAAGCATATTATAGTATAAATATATATGTGCATACATGCATATATAGTACCGTTTTAGATATGAGGGGTGTTTATAAAATTGAAAGCTTGATTTCTTACAGATAAATGTTTGCATTTTCTTTAATAAGCTTAGGCTTATTAACATGCTGTGTGCATACAGGTGTCAACTACTAAAATCAGTAGTGATTATATTCTAAATGGAGAATGTAAAAAACATTTTAATGATAGAGCAGTGCTTACTATTAAAGGAAGAATATTTACTGTAAGAGTTTTAATTGGAAAAGGCAAGCTATTTTGTGTTTCCATACAATTGTAATTTGAATGACAAAAGTGCTTAGCTAAAATTCTTCTCTAAACCTTAATTCAAATTGGCAAAATCTAGAAATACTACTTGGTTGAAAAATAAATATAGAAGTCCAAAGTAAATTGCATCTTTTTAAGTAAGGAATAGCAAGTTAACTGAAATAATCAAATTTTGGAGATATTTGTGTCTCAGTCACTTTTCTCATTGCTGGGACAAAATACTTGATACCCAAAACTTAAAGGAGGAGAGGTTTATTTTGGCTCACATTTCAGTCCATAGTGGCTGCTGTCTTAGTTAGATTTTCTACAACCAGTGGTTCTAAGAGAGCAGATTTAATAGAGGACATTCATAAGTTACAATATTCACCCACAAGCCAAATGCAGGAAGTGCCGAATGTCCATCTAGGCACCGGAGACCCTAAAGATCTAATCGAGGGCTGGGAGTCCACGCCACTGTCCCATGTACGTCCGTGTCTGCAAATGATGGCTGAAGAAGTCTTCACTGGAACCAGGATACGATGCTCACAGCAGAGATGACAACCAAAGCTCCTCTGAAGCAACAGCAGCCATCCTTGATGACAGCAAGCCCCCGAGCTCCTTCCTCGACGAGGACAGCCAAGTTCCTTTTGGAAGAACCAGCCGCAGCAGAGCTTCTCCTGGGAAACAGCTTACCCACTAGCTACGGCTCCCACTCTGTCTTATGTTGCATCAGCAGCAGCCCTCAGGTGGATCTTGTACGCCCAGCATCACACCAACTCAGTCCAGCTGGGTGTTCTGGCTCAAGTTGACCACATTAGGTCAACCATGGCTGGCTTCAAGGAGAACAGCATGGCAGAGGAAAAGCTGCTCATCTCATGGTGGACAGGAAGCAGAGGATCAAGAGAGGAGCCGAGTTGGGAACAGAAACACAACCTTCCGGTCATGCCGCAGTAGCCCCCCTATTCCAAGTAGGCCCACTTCCTGAAAGCAAGGGCGCAATAATGCCCCAAATCCAATCACGTTCCAAAGGTCCTGCCTGTGATTGTGTGAGGCTTTAGGGGGACATAAATCGTAACAGTTTCTAAATGGTATTTTCCAGAATGGTTTTGAAGATTTGAATTGAATTTTGGATGTCTTTACTTTCCTCTTTGGGTAGAAGTAGGAAGTTGTTGATAATTTTAGCATACTGTGGATACAGTTGTCTATGCTCTTTACTGAGATGTGCATTTTAGGGCTAAGGAAGGAGAAGGAAAGAGAGGGATTTGGTATAGTTAATTTCCGCTTTTCTTTTATCTGTTTTTAGGACTTATGGTTTTTCCAAAACCAGTGACTGCATTGGAATATACATTTAGTGTGTCTGATCCAAGTTCCTATAAAGGGTACATTAACGATCTTAAGGAGTTTCTAAAGCGTAAGTATGTTTTCTTAGAGTGAGGTAAAAGATTGTAATTCCAGAACCTAGCACCAAGTTATAATTGGTTGTGAGAATATTCTGATTTGGGCTGGGGATTCAGCTCAGTCATTAGAGTGCTTGCCTGGCAAGCACAAGGCCCTGAGTTCAACCCCAGCACCAAAAAGAAAAAAAAAAAAAAGGAATATTCTAATTTATGAAAAGGCATAGTGGGCCTAAGGCAGATGGAAATCCAATTTGATTTTTTTTTTTAATCTTAAACCTCTCAGGCCTTTCACCCCTTTTCCCTGTCTTGCTTTCTTCACACAACGTGGTTTTTTGCTGCAAGAGAGAAGTACTCAGGCAGGAACTCAGTTTCCCCATTGCCAGCAGGACAGATGTACAATGTAGCTGTGTTGTCATGACTTCCCCCTCCCTAGGAGCTGCCCTTCCCCTCCTCAGAGGCTCCCTGGACCACTGCTGCTTCGGCTCTTGTCCCTCTTACTGTCTCAGAAACATGCTACTGACTGTCCCTTCTCATGAAAGCGTATCCTCTCTGTCTTGGTTGGACTCTTCCTGTCACCTTACAGAAATCTTCGCCTCCCACCTATCTTAAACCCTATATCTCTGCTGATCCCACATTTTCTTCTAGCTGTCTTCATAAATCTCTTTGTCTTGACAGTTATATGAACAAAAGAAAGTCCTCTTTTATGGAGTGTGTAGTATATTACTGTGTTAGATGATAGGAGGTGCTGAGGAGGAAAATAAAGCAAAGAATGGAGGTGAGGAGGTAGGGAGAGGTGGGAAGGCTGACAGGTTTATAGGGAGGATTCTCAGAAGATTGAAGGGAACTGGCCATGGAAGTGTCCGAAAAGACAGCAGTAGATGCAAAGGCCCTAAGGATTATTTTGTCTGATGAGTAGTTCACAGTTCATCAAGGAAACAAGAGGGATTGGCTGGAGTGAAGCAGGGGGAGAATAGTAGGAGACTGAGGTCAGAGAGCTAAAAGAAGGATCAGATTGCAGCTGGGCTTGGTAGTGCACACCTGTAATGCTAGCCCTCCAGGAGGCTGAGGCAGAAGATGCCAAGTCCAGTGCTGGACACAGTGGTGCACACCTGTAATCCCAACACTAAGGAGCCTGGGGCAAGAGAATTGCTGTGAGTTCAAGGCCAGCCTGAACTACATAGTGAGACCTTGTCTTTAAAAAAAAAAAGAAGCAGCTGTCAAGTCCATCCTGGGCAGTTTAGCAAGACCTTGCCTCAAAATAAAAAACTAACAGGGCTGGAGATGTGACACGGTGCGAAGGTTCTGGACTTCATCTGTAGTACCAAATAAATAAGGTAACTAGTTACAGTAATTAAAATAAAATGAAAGACCAGATTGCATAGGTCTTTAGATGCCAGTTAAATTCTTTGGCTTTTATACTGACCAAGATGGGGGATGTTTGTTTGTAGTACTGGGGATTGAACACAAGGAGCTCGGAGCCACATCCCCAGCCCTTTCAGTTTTTTAGAGACAAAGTCTCATTAAGTTGCCTGTCTTCTTGCCTCAGCCTCCTGAGTAGCTGTGATTACAAGTGTACACCACTACCCCTGGCTAAGATGGGATGGGTATTGGGTTGTTTTTGGTTTTGCTTTTTTGTGACAGTCTTGATGTGTAGCCCATGCTGGCCTTGAACTCACAGCAATCCTCCCGCCTCAGCCTCCCAAGTATGGGGATTACAGGCATGCACTCCCATGCCCTGCTCAAAATCAAGTGTTTTAAGCAGAGAATAACATGATCTAACTCACATTTTTAAAGGGTACCGAGCTGCTTTTTGAAACAAGTCTGTAGGGTAGGACAGGGAAACTAGTTAGGCGGTTGTTAAAGTAATCCAGCTAAGCAGAGGTGGTAGCTTGGCAAGGGATGGAGCAACAGAGGCTGTGAAAAATAATCTAGTCATAGATACATTTTTATTAGGAAATATGTAAGGTCTTGCTATGTAGTTCAGACTGGGCTCGACTAGCCATGTTATCACTTGTGTAGCCCCAGGCTGGCCTCGGACTTGTGGCGATCCTCCGGCCTCCCAAGTGCTGGGATGGCAGGCCTGCGCCACCCACGCCCAACTAGGGAATAACCTTATTCTTTGGCCTTATTTTGGTGTTTTTCTTCTGTAGTAGATACAGTGCTTCTTCTGCTGGTTGTTGATTTATCATTTTTCTAAGTATTACTCATCACTTTTAATTATTATCACTTTGTTTTGTTTTGGTTTTGGTTTTGGTACCGGGGATTGAACTCAGGGCCTTGCGCTTGCGAGGCAAGCACTCTAACCACTGAGCTAAATCCCCGTCCCTGTTATCACTTTTATACATCGTTTTTGCTTTGCTCAATTTAGTGATAATGAATACTATTTTTAGTGTTTTTGGTTGCTACTTTATATTTGTATCTTGTTGTGTCATCTGTAGGCATATTCTCTTCTGACTCCCTAATTTGTAAACTACCGTTTGTAGTTTTCTCTTGAGTCTCTTGTTCTTTCTGGAAATCTCTGTCCTAGAGCCTTTCCCCTCCTCTTGTTGTGTCTAATATTTGCATAGGCCCAATACTTCTAGCTGTCTTTTTTTTTTTTTTTCCCTTTTTTTTGGTGCCGGGGATCGAACTCAGGCTTTATGCTTGGTAGGCAAGCACTTTAACCTCTGAACTAAATCCCCAGCTAGCTGTCTTAAGTGTTGCTGGGGACTGAACACTGAGCTACATCTCCAACCTATTTATTTTATTTTTTGTTTTGTTTTATTTTTGAGATAGGCTCTCGCTATGTAGTTCTGGCTGGTCTTGAGGTCTTGGCAGTCCTCCTGGCTCAGCCTCCCCAGAGCTGGAGTTATAAGCATGCACTACCATGCCTGACTGGATTTCATTTTTAATTTTGAACCATCTCAGTATGTTGGCCAGGCTGAACTGGACCTTGAGATCCTCCTGCCTCAGCTTCCTAGAGCATTGGGATTACAGGTGTGCACCATCACACCCAGCTTGCTCCTGTCTTCTCATTTACCCTCCAGTCATGCTTTTGCGGTGATGGAGTGCTGGAGTGTTTGTTTTGTATTGAATTTTTGGTGCAGGGCCTTGTGTGCTGAGCAGCTGCTCTATCACTGAAGTGCACCCCAGCCCTTTGCAGTTTTTTTGGTTTGGGTTGGTTGGTTTGGTTTTCTTGCAGTGCTGGGCTTCTAAACCACAGCCTTGCACATTCTGGGTGAGTGTTCTACCATTCTTCAACCTCAGACCCAGTTTGATGAGGGTACATTCTCAAGTAACTTTATAAGAAAATATACGTGAAATGTAAATTATAAGCCCTTTATTTAGTTCTTCGGAATTTGTCTTTTTGCTTCTCTAAATGGTTTTTGTTTTGTTGTTCAATTTATTTCTAGGGTTCTAAATTTTTTTTTTTTTTTTTTTTGGTGCCAGGGCTCAAACTCAGGGCTTTGCATTTGCAAGGCAAGCACTCTAACCACTGAGCTAAATTCCAAGCCCCTAAAATTTCTTTCTTTGTGTTTCATTCTAAAATATTTTGCTGGAGCTTAATTGGGAATCTTTCAGGCTTGCATTCTTTAATTCAAGATAATTATCTTCTATTAGAACTTTGGTAATTTCCTCAATTTTGTTTCTCACTAGATTTCTGTATTTCTCCTATTTTCTATTTTCTTTTTCTATTTTTACTTAGTTACTATAGTTAATATAATCTCTGGAAGCTATCTCCCCCCTGTTTTTGTTTCCTTTTGGTGACACTAAGGATTGAGCCCAGGGCCTTCCCACTGAGCTACATCCTCACCCCTGTTTTATTTTTGAGACAGGTTCTTACTAAGTCACTAAATTGCCCTGGCTGGGCTTGAACTTGGAATTGTCCTGCTATCTGTCTTCCTATCCCTGCAGTTATTATTTTATACTAAAATGTCTGTGTTTCCTACTAGACTGTAAACTCCAATGGAATTGCCTTTTTATGTCCTCTCCTTTGTATCTTTTTTGGTCCAAGCACATAGAATCATGGCTGGAGCCACCTAATGGTGATAAAAGTGGTTAGCATTGTTAGTTTTGTCTTTGAAGAAGGTTGTCCAGAGGATGATGTGTTCCTGACTTAGCTTAATATCTTTGTTGTTGTTGTTGTTGATCCAACATATATATGAGGAGTGATTAATACGGTGAATTTAAAATTTTGTTGTTAAACTTACTACAGTAAAAAATACATTGCCAAGAGCAGCAGGATAAGTGAGTTAAAAGCGAGAGGGGAGGGGAGTGTTTTGAGAAGTATAAACAGCTTCCCGCTGACATGAACCTCTGGTGTTCAGAACCACCCGGCAGTGAGATATCTGAATTATGGCCCTGTCATGAACATGTTAATGGCAGTGTGTCTTTTACTGTGATGATTTTGTTTAATATTCGCTGTGTGATGGGATTTTGGGGGGGGGTGCTGGGAATTGAACTTGGCCTTGGTGCTTGCTAGGTAAGTGCTCTACCACTGAGCTAAGTCCCCAGCCCCTCACTGTGTGTTTTGATCACGCTTGGTTGATCACAGCGTGCAGCAATTTCTGTCAGATAAAAACATTATGGTGTGTCCTCATCCACCGTATTAATTGGATCTGGTGTCATGTACCTTTTGGCTCTTCCCCAAATAAACATTTTCAGTTTGTTCAAGACATTGAGGAATCCATGACAGTGCAACTAGAGGCTCTCCAGAGCTGTTAACAGAAGTGCCGAGAGCAATGGGGGATGAGTGTGTTTGAAGTGGGGCGCGCGCGGGCTGGGGGGTATTTTGAGAGATTAATGACAATGTATCTTTCACTGTAATAAAATCTTTTAAAACTTTATATGGTCACTATATTTATGATCACACTGCATGTTTCCTTTTTAGCATATTCTTTAGAAGAACAGAAGAATCTTGCTAACTGTACTGATGGAGCCCTTTTCGAACAGAAGGGTCCAAATTATGTTGCGTGTCAGTTTCCTGTTTTCTCACTTAAAGCATGCAGCGGTGTAGATCCTAATTTTGGCTATTCCCAAGGACAACCTTGTATTCTTGTGAAAATGAACAGAGTACGTATATATTACACCTCTGCTAAGAAATTGATAATTATTTTTGAATCATTTTGGTTGAGTTAATGCCTTCCTTATTAAATGTTATTTTGCTGGAGGGATAGCTTATTTAATAGGTGATAGATAACTTGTTGACTATTTGGTAGCGAAGCATAATTTTAATATGTAACTAGATAGTGGAAATTCATATAAAATCACATTCCAGTGAGCTCAAGGAGATGTTGCAGTTGTAGCCAGAGTAGTAGCATTTTGCCATTTCTATGGTAGTGTCTGAGGTATAGAGCCATTAGCAAAGGCAGAAGCTGATGTTCTCCACTGGACAGTTATGGTGAGAGTCACTTGGCCCAGGACAGCTGCCTGGTAATGAGGTGACTGCCCTCTTGTGCCTCGCTGCTCCTCAGAGTTTGTGCTGCAGAGTTGTGTTCTGTTAGACGTTCTCTTTTTGAGGCTGTTTACGGTCTCCCTTGAAGAGAGGAGCGTTCCTGGTTATTTACTTAGGAAACTGCAGTTTCTTAAAAAGGTGTAGACCTCTCAAGATTAAGTTCCTATATCCTTGAAGTCACCACTGATAAGCAAATTACTCTCATCTCTTGTAAAAGGAAAAGTTGAGTCTTCTGGAGTTGGCACTGCTAAAACTGCGTATAAATTGAAAATGCCAAAAAATCCTCTCACAAAATGATGGATGAATACCTATTAGAGAGTTATAATAAGTGCATAAACGAAAGAGGCTCACCCTGTAGAATTAGATGGTGCTGTGAGAATCTTAGAATAGGATTCTTCCCACTGTGTGTATCTGTGGGACAGAGAGCTGTGAAGCCTGGCAACGCTCTGGAAGCCTGAGGGAAACATGATGGGAATTGGGGCCCAATACATTGCCCTAAAGAGTAGTAGTGTTCATTCCAACCCATCTGCCCACTGCTTCCTAACAACAGAGGACTGGGTTCTGTTGCTCTCATGTGTGACGTTTAAATTAATCAGTGTTTCTTAACCTTAGATAATTGGATTAAAGCCTGAAGGAGCTCCAAGGATAGACTGTATTTCAAAGGTTAGTATTTAATAACTTCTATTAAAGCTTTGGTACTTCTTAGAATGCTTTAAAAGACGATCAAGCTTAGTCATCTTCTTTTCTTCCCTGCTGAATATTTCAAGTACTGTACTTCATAAGGTCATTCATACAACAAAATTTCACTAACATTTTTGGGAATATCCCTTAACATTCCTAATGATCATTTAAAAAGATAATTCCCATGTCTGATTTTGCACACATTGCCCTATATCCACATATATTGTATTTCATCAGTTCTTACTCACTTTTTGTTCCAGCTTAGCAGTACTGAAATTGGGACAATTTGTAAGTGTCTTAATACTGTATCAAGGCTTTTTTCTTTACTAATAGTACAGAAAGTGGTGTGCTAATTGGTGCTTAAAGTTAATGAAATATGGTACTTTTCCTTAAGGTAGAGACATTTTCTCCCTGTCCCTGCTTTATTTTTTTCCAGAGTGTTACGCAGTTTTCATCTCATAACTTTTGTTTTCTCTCCATGCTGCAAATGCAACTAAGACAAATATAGAAATGATGGGTAAGAGTTCTGAGGAGAAACTAAGTTCTAAATCTAATTTTATCTTCATGCTACACACTAACATTCAGCTTCAACTTTATGGCTGAAGTGTTTTACTCAAATTGTTGTGTCAAAATCAGTTAAAGTTGTAGGGAAAGAAACCTAATTCAACACAGGTGTATTTCGTATTTGGGCAGAAATTGTTTGCTTATTAGTTTGTAAACATGATCATGCATCAGAACCTCTTGGGTTTATTGGGTTTGATTTCCACAGCTTCTGACTCAGTAAGTTGGGGTGGGGCCCAAACCTGCTTTTTTGTTTGTCTGTTTGTTTTGAGACAAGGTGTTGCTGTGTAGTCCATGCTGGCCTCAAACTCATGGCGATCCTCCTGCTTTAGTCTCCCAAGTGCCGGGATTACAGGGTGCACCACCATGCCCAGCTTCAAACCTGCATTTGCACTAAGCTTCCAGGTGGTGATGGTGCTACCGCCCTGGGGCCCACCCCTGTATTTAGTGTCCTTTTTATTCTTTTTTCCATTGAATTCAGGACCTTTGTACTGAACCATATCTTCATGCCAGCTCTGCCCCCACTTCACTTTCAATTTGGGGCAGGGTCTTGCTATGTTGCCTATATACTGGGTTCACATTTGCAACCCTCCTGCTTCAGCCACCCAGAACACTGGGGTTGCAGATGTGCACCACCGTGTTAGAGTGTTCTCTGTTTAAAGTAGAATAAAAAGCCGGGGAGTATGTGGCTTCTTATCTGGGTAGAAGTATACACATGTGACCAGCCTTAGGCAAGTCAGTTTTTGCCACAGTCAGATCTTCAGGAAATTCAGATAAAAAGTCAGAATTGGGAGGATACAGAGGGAGAAGATAGGACAGCAAAGTGAATTTTCAATTAAAAAATTTTTTTACAGTAAAAGACACATTGCTGGGGTTAGGGATTTAGCTCAAGTGGTAGACTGGTTGGCTAGCAAGCACAAGGTGCCCTGGGTTTGATCCCCGGCACCCAAAAAAAACCACATTGCCACTAAACCCCTTCAGAATACTCCCTTTGTCTTTGACCACACTTACCCATCATTCTTGCCACTTTCTGTAGTTCCGGAAGCCCTTTCATGTCTTTACAATGTCTGACCAGAAGTGCAGTGAATGCCACTGCCAGATGCCACCCAAGGGAAGGGCAGGCCTGTAAAAACATTTCAGTGTGTCCTCATCTGCCTTCCTCACTGGCTCGTTCCCAAAATCAAAATGACCATGAAAGGTTTTGAGTCGATTCAGGACATCAGCCGCAACAGCGCAACTAGAGACTTGCAAGAGGACTCCAGAACTGCTCTGAAAGTGATGGGAACATAGATTAAGGAGGTGAGAGTCCTGAAAATACAGATACGGTGATGGCAGCACGCTGTTGGAGGTGGCCTTTTAATTGATGTTAAAAGACGATTCCTGCAAAGCGTGTAATGTTCATAATTGTGTCATTTCCTTTTTCAGTATTTCATGCTCATTTAAGAGAATTTAGAAAAGTACAGAAAAGAAAAAAATCAGTAAATACTATACAGTGGTAACCACTTTTAGAACAGTTGTCATGTATGCTTCAAATCCTTTGCGTGTGGTGATTTATGAAAAAACAAAATATGTCAATTTTTAAACTTTATTTTGTTTTCAGTGGAGCTTAGTGACCATATTTGATAGAGTTGCTTGTAGTTTCCAGTGTGGCAGACTTTTGTATTCTTAGATTATGACACATGTGCTCCCCCTAAATCATTATTTGCATACTCGTTTTGATATTTCACAATTTCTCACCGTGTATTTTTGTGGTAGGTATAAAACACAAGTTGAAGGAAAACCTTGCTAGGCTCACGGGGTAGGTAGAACCTTCACCCTGGACGCCCTGCAGCAGGCGGCTCTAGCGCTGAGTCTGGCTCTGTCTGTGTCGGGTCTGCTCAGTCAGGCACTGGGGTCCCAGTGAGGTCGGAGGAGTGTGCTGTCTGGCCGGAGACATCGCTGAAGTACTCAGTACACCATTAACTCAAAGAAAAAGCTTTCTTTTTCCATTTTGGGGAATATCTGTTTCTGTAACTAAAGCTCTTATGTTAAAGTAAAATACATTCAACAAAAGCAGTCAGTGCAGAAAAATGCTCATCAGTGTGACGTTTTTCTTGCAGTATAAAATTCTCTGTCTCTCTGTCCCTCTCTGGTTTTGGTGCTGGGTGGAACTGGGGCCTCACGTGCATGCTCTGCACTGAGCTGCACCCCGGTCACCAAACATTTAATTAAGGAGTACCAATGGAGGGTGGTATTTGATACTGGAATAGCGACTAAAATGACTTGAAGTTTCTTACGGCCCCGTTTTCCCCCCTCTGTGCGTGTTGGGACCCAGGTTATTAGAGCTTGGCCTTTGTGGAGCGTGAGGCTAGTGCTGTGCTTGGGGCCTGCTCCCTGTGTAATGTCTCACTCCAACCCGCACGTGTGGTACGTCATGATCATGAAATGAAGCAAGCACAAAGTTGGACTTTAGCTGGATGCCTGGGTGTGCTGTGTTGTTTCATATGTTTTCAGAAGTAGGGATTATTACTGCAGATAGAGCTCATTAGTATAGCATGTGCTAGCATGCACAAGGCTCTGGGTTCAATCCCCAGCACCACACACACACACACACACACACACACACACACACACACGTAGAAATTATTCAGATGTAAAATTCAAGTGTTTAATAATGTATAGCAGTTTTTCCTGTCAGACACATCATGGTTTTTCACCTCTGGTTACAGAGGTTATTAACTTTTGGACCTTCTCCCTCAAGCCCGAGTCTGCTTGCTTGAGCAGCCTTTGCTTTCCAGTCTGGAAGCACAATCTCTGTTCATCTCAGAAAAATATCGATACCAGACTTGCTGGTATGTTCCTGCCATCAGTGTCTGAAGAGCTGGCATTTGGCAACTGGAACAGTTACATGAGAAGGGACTCTAATGAAGAAGAGTATAATGTCTGTCGGAAATGTAATGTGTTTCAAAGGGTTTAATTATGTAATATTTGCAATCAAAATAAGTCTCTTCTCAGAGCTATTTAATATAGTTGGAACAGCATTGTAGTTTCTCTATACTATTAATAAGTTGGGTGTTTTTGTTTTGTTTTTTGGTGTCGAGATCAGACTCAGGGCCTGGCACTTGCTAGGCAAGCACCCTAACCACTGAGCTCAATTCCCAACCCCCTTACTGTTAATAATTTATGCTGCTTTAATTGTAAACATGAGTTTTAAAATTCTGTGTTGTGACCTAAAATGGTTTCTTTTGCTTTCAACTTTAGGATGAAAACATAGCAGTTATAACAACTTACCCTGATCATGGAGTCATAGACTTAAAGTATTTTCCATATTATGGAAAGAAACTGCATGTAAGTATTTAGAAGTTCTTACATGTCACTTAATCTTTTGAGAAATTGACTGTCGCCTGTCTGCCGTAGGTAGACACATGCCTGTCTAATTTGTATGTGACCCTTCTTGTTTTTTGTTTATTTGGGTACTGGGGTTTGGACTCAGGGCCTTGCACTTGATAGGCAAACACTACTCCTGAACTAAATTCCCTTTTTGTTTTTAAAGAAGACAATTTATTTAAAGGACAGTTTATTTAAAATTGGTGAAAAGGGGGGAAAAGGAGATAGATAGCTACTCAACGAGTAAGGAGCATTGGAAAGCAAAATACTCAGTGGGCCCTTCGTTCTAGCCCCTTTTTATTGAGGTTTTTCCCTTGGGTCGGCCCTTGGGCTTGTCTGTCACCTCTGCCTTGATTTCCCTCAGCTCTGTGACCTTTGTCTTTTGGCAGAGGGCAAGCTTATGGGCGGGTGCCTTAGGGCTAGGTAATGCAGATGTAAGAGTCAAAAGGGAGAGTTTCTTAACGTTAATCAGATTACCTGGGGCCTTCCTGGAATTAGTCTCTTTGCCTTTATCTCCTTAACAGTTGGAATGTAGCTGCTTTTATGTTTAATGTCTGATGAGGCCTTTACTCTATTTTTTCCCTACCTGTGGGGACCCCTGTCCCTACATTCTCCCCTCTGAGAAAAACATCCAACTTCTGTTGGGGAACTGGGGAAGACTGATCTGGCTTCTTCAAGCTGAATGGGGTAGTTGGGGCACAGCGGATAGGAATCTTTAGCAGGGAGGTTTTGTCTGACGGGCCTCGGCAGATTTCTGGCAGCTTTATGGCAGGTTTCATCTGTGTGACCACTTTTGGTTTGGCAGCCTCTAGGTAAAGAAAAGAGAAAGCTTTACCAAAAGATTAAAGACGTGTATGACTAAGGCCTGAGCAACAGGACAGAGAGGTAGACTGGGTAAGGACCCATGTTAGATATGGTCTAATAACATTTGTAACTACCTGGCCCTTAGGATTTTTAGCGGGGGTCAGTGATTGGAGAATTTCCCTGTATGTCTGGCTTAAATTATTATTTATATCTCTAGCTATGTCCTCTTATTGTTGGATGTTCAAGACCAAGTTGAGACCCTTGTCAGTCATGATTTATTTTCCCAATATGTCAAGGTCAGTCAAGTCTCCTCAGCCATTCCTTTGGGGCTATGATCAGAGCCTCTTAGCTCTTAATTCATCCTCTGTGAAATGTGTCATCTGCCAGGATGGGTCACAGTCTGTGCTAGACCACACGGTGCTCCTTGGAGACATGGGAACAGTTTTCCCTTTAGTGACCCTCCTTCTGCAGGATGCACACTGGCTGGCTCTTGTTTGACCTCAGGGGCCTAACAATCTCCTTGCTCAGGAGGTTGTGTGACTCACTGAGATTGTCTTGTAGTAAGGCCCCCTTATGTCCTGGGTTCTTATTGACCTTGGAGAGCCGAGGCCAAAATATTGGCTGTCCTCTTAGCCCAGTTACCTTTTAGTTTTGGTCCCTCAAACCTTAGTTGTTGAATACCCGTTACCTTTGGTGGTATAGTGGGAGCAGTTAATTTTATAACTTCGCTTAGATATCTAGTCTATCATAAAGCTTTAAATCTGGATAAGATGACAGTAAAGAGCCATTTAAGGATGTATAGGCCAAACAGTAAGACCAGCAAAACTATTATTAATATGGTCAACAATTGTTTCTTCCTGGAAGAGCTAGCTTCCTGGAAGAGCTAGGGATGGCCTCCCACAAAGTGGGTAAGGAAAAGGTCTAGGAAGCTTCAGAATCTGACATACCATTAACCTGTCATCTAACATCTTGAACAACCATTGGGATTTTAGTAGAGGAATCAGAAATGTACACACAACATTCAGCTTTTATAATCACACAAGTTCTTCCTCGTGTTATTGTTAGATGTCTAAGTCTTGGGTCTCTTCATTTTTTTTTAAATTTTTTTATTATTTTTACCAAGAACATGTATTGGTACATTGTATACATAATGATCATAATCAACATGGTTATTTTGTACCTGTACATGATACATCTTGGTTTTCCCCCCCTTCCCCTCCCCTCCCTTCCATTCACCCACCCCTCCCTATCTGCAACAAGTGTAGCTACACTTTACCATTTTTTCCCCTTTCGTCTTACTTTTCTTTTAACCTTCTTCTTTATCCCCCTTTTCCCTATCTAGTTCTCTCTTTTGAATACTATCTCTCTTTTTTCTTTTTTAAACAAAATATCTATTCTACCCCTTTGTCCTTATTTACACTTACGGTTTCTCATATCATAGAAACAATTCGATGTGTACTAATAAGTGTCTGATTTATTTCAC
>PVJO010013394.1:0-51956 GCA_004026905.1 Hystrix cristata
TCTGGCTAGAGAATAAGCAACCAGTTGAATATTCAAAGCCAGGTCTTTCCAGCCCAAGTTGCAGTGACACAGAAGAGGGAGGGGAGCCCCACTTTTATCAGCGCTTCTCGGGTGCTAAATCCCACAGCCGATGCCTCTGCAGCTGAGGAAGCCAAGTCAGAGGAGCGACCAGGGCTGGGGGAATTTACCAGCTTGGCCATGGTCACGACTTCCCTACTTCCACCTCCAGACGAGTGGCTGGCACTCAGCCCCGGGGCTGTGCAGAAAAGCCTGCTGGACCCAGATGCCCCAGTGGGACGAGTCTCAACCAGACCTCCCTCCCCAAGGGCCAGGGAGCGGAGCTGGTGGGCAGAACTGCCCCAATTCAATCCGGTTCAACTTCCATCTTGCCTCTTACAAGGACTCAGGGCTCAAGGGCACAACACTGTGAACTCCAGAAGCAGGGCAAGGGCAAAGGAGAACTAATTAAGACTGAAAGCAAGACGAGGGCCCCAAGCACTGCCTCTTGTCTCTTTAGAGACCCCGGCAGCCCCGCACTTTGCTTCTTTGCCGACAGGCCCAATGGCGTGCTCAGAACCCTGCACGCGCTAAAGGGAGGTGCTTGTTGGGGCCACAGAGCGGCCGCCTAAGGAGAAGCTGGCCAGGAATATGCAGATGCAAATTAAAACCAGACATTGCCAGCCCACATGTGGGTGCTGCCCGGTGGCCCTCACTGCCTCGCGGTCCACTTATTTCCACGGGCATCCGGAAGACCAGTATCGAGGCAAACTGATGAACTGGACAAAAGGACTGTGGTTCATCCAGACACCGAGTGGCTCCTTCATTCATCCTAGAGATAATATATAATTTCTTCCTTCTTTCATTCATTTTCAACATTTACTGCCCTTCTTCCACTGGGCTTCCTGTAAAAGCATTTTTTTTTTTTTAGTCTTCATAAAGTTTCATCATGAGCAGCCTTTTTGAACAACCATGTGGACAGAGCACCCTGTGCTTATTTTTTTCTTTTTTTTATGATTTTGTTGGAAAAAAAAAAGTTAATACTGTATCTCTCAGCCTTCCTTTCAGCTATTAACTTTGTGGCTCCATTCTGGGAAATGATAACAGGCAACTGCTAGAAAGGATTTTAGAAAAGCATTTTTTCTTGATAAAAAATGGGGTTGGATGTGGCTACTTAAGGTCTCTTTATATCTCCTTTCTCCATCTAATCTGGAAAGTAGATGCAATGCCTAAAGACACAGCAGCCATCTTGTGACTATGAGGCATTCCACACCAAGTAAATTGGTATATGTGAAATGCTAAACTAATTTCAATATCCATCTTCAGAAATTCTAGTATGTAAGAAAAATAAGCCACTGTGTAAGTCATCTAAGAGTTCGGTTTTCTTTTACCAAATGTGTTCCTGTGTAAGCACCTACTGTGAGCGAGACAGGCACAGAGATTTCACCCTCAGGGAGTTTTAAAACTAGTGAGGTGGAGCAAGAAAAAAAATAAAAGAAGCTATATTAGTATTCTCTAGAGAAACAGATACAATGGTAGATGTATGAATACTCAAGAGCTTACAATTTGGCTTCCTCGGGCTTCTTACAAGTCAGGCATGGAAGCGTGCAGAGGGTCCGTCTGCAAGCTGGTGGCCCGAAGGGTCCAGGCGAAGGCCTGAAGGGTCCAGGAGAAGGTCTGGAGGCCTGAAGGATCCAGGTGAAGGTCTGAAGGGTCCAGGCGAAGGTCTAGAGGTCCGAAGTATCCAGGTGAAGGTCTGGAGCTCCTCTAAAGGAAGCGAAACCGATCCCAAAGAAACCGGCTGGGCTAGATTCCTCTTCATTTCCCCTCTATACCGTCTAGAGAATGGGACGGCCTAGGGTGGATCTTCTACACCCGGGTGTAGAATTGCTAAACCAATTTAGTTAAGCTTCTCTTACAAGTTGACACAATCAATCAACCGTCACAGAAGTGAAAATAAAAATATGTGCCGTGTTCTAGTAGTTCGCCTGCCACCATCAGAGCAATGAGTCAAGGGCATCCTCGACCTCAATCGTGCCCACTCCCTGTCCCCACATACTTGGTTCTGCAGGGCATCAACACGTGTGTCCAGCCTGCACTTGTGCTATGCAGGCCCCTCTGGACCTCTTGGAGACGTCTGCCCCTGGTAGCGGGAGTTGAGCTTGTCCTCATTACGCTGTGTACCCAGTGCTAGCACACCGGAGGCACTCCAAGTTTATCAAGTGAATGAATCCCCATCACGGCTCCATGAAGCATATGAGATTTCCAACCTCATTTTACAGATGAGAAAACCAAGTCTCAGAGAGCAAAAGGAAGTCCCGCGAGGTCAACCTAGCAGCGAGCGGCTGGCTGCTGTGGAGCACACTGAACAAAATCCAGGAGTAAAAAAGTACAGGGACTGGGCTGTTCATGAAGGTCCTGATTTCCACTCTGCGGAAAAACCGAGGCTCACTGTGATTCTACGGGTCGTTCTTCGTAAATAGCACCTCCCACGCTGCACCAGGCAGACGCCCCTGAGAAACCGATGCGGGGAAACTTTTTCAAAGCATTTGGCACAGGCAAGTTTTTTCTACTGAGTATCAGAAAAAGTCCTGGGGCTGTGCTCTAGCTCAGTGGCGGAGTGCTTGGGCGTGATCCCCAGCAACTCAAGCAAAGAATTAAAGAAGAAAAACAGATCCTTTTCGAAGAATTCTGGATAAGCTCCCACTAAACAGCAAGCCCTCTCCTCTTGTCTCAAAAATTCGTTGTCTGGTTGGTTCATTCATTCAGCACACATTCACCAAGTCTCTGATGCTTGGAACTGTTACAGCCAATGAGATCGTAATTGTGAATAGGACAGACGAAATATCTCCCCTCTTGGGGTGTATAGGCCAAGGAGAGGAGAGACGGGTAACGTGGCGGGCTGAGAAATGGTCCCCCCAAAGCATCCCTAAGGCTCCTGATACCTGTGAATGTCACTGGACCTGGTTAAAGGGAAAAGAAATGTCCTTATAGATGTGACTGAGGGCGATGCAGTATGGAGCTGATGCCGGCTTCTCTTCATGCCTTCGCACACTCATGGAAAGAAGAACAAAGAGGGTGACTTGCTCCCACACAGGAGGCTCCAGAAACACACTGTCCCTTCATTCCCCACAGAGAGCGTGACCCCTACACCTTCATCTTGGCCCAGTGATGCCGACTGTGGGCTTCTGACCTCCAGAGTTGACAGAATAAAGAGCTGTCATTTTAAGCCACGAGTTTTTTGTAATTTATTACAGTAGCCATAGAAAATAAATGGGGACAGTTTTAGAAATGTAATGCAAACTTAGCATAATTCCAATACTCTGAGAGGCTGAGGCAGGAGGATGCAAGTTGGAGCCCAGCCTGGGCAACTCAGTAAAACCCTGTCTCAAAAAAAAAAAAAAAAAAATTTAAAAATGGGCTGGGGATGTGATTCAGTGCTAAGGCCTTGGACTCAATCTCCAGTACTACAAAAACAAAACAAAAATCCAATACATACATAGCAGTGTCCGAGGCTGGCCTGATAGGGCTTGGTGTCTCCGGTGTCTCCGGCATCCAGCGCCCGCTGCACTGGAAAGTCCCGTGCCAGGAAAAGCTTCGCTTCCTGTTCTACTTACTCTCTTTCGCTCACAGCTCAAGGCCGCCCCGGAGCCCTCCCGGGCTCCTGCCTGCATCCTGTTTGAGCTGGTGACTTCCCTGCTGACGACAGGCTTCCCCTTCCGCTGGGCCTGCCACCCCACACCTGCCCAGGGAAGCACGTGTGGGTCATCAGCCTGCGTGTGTGTCACTGTTCCGTGTCACTGTATTGTTCCCGAGTTGGCAGCCCCTCCGCAGAAATAGCCCCATTTGGAAATGTTTAGGGGAGAGATCTCCACAGCACTGTCCCAGGGAAACAAAGAGCGACGGTCGCAAGCTGCCTTTCTCCAGCACCTGCCTGAGCCCCGCACATCCTTGTGTGTCCTCCGCACAGCTGCATCAGACCTGCCCGCCTTGGCAGAATCCCAGCTGGCTCACAGCTTGGAGGAGTAAGAGTGTCCCAAGCCGCCCCAGGAGGTACGGACGGAGCCCCGGACCCTGACAGTTCTGATATACGGCCCAGGTGGCGCTCAGAGCAGCACCATCAAAGCCAAGGACACCTGGGATCTGCTCATTCTCAGGGTCCTGGGACATTGGGGGCTTCACCGATCCTTGATCCACTTCCTGCTTTCCAGCACCCGCCCTGGATGAAGGTGGGTCTGTCCCTCACATTCCGGGTGCAGAGTGTACAGGCCAAGACAATACAGCTGGCAGATGTCCAACCACAAGAAGGGAAAGTGACCAGGGACCCCACGCTGCTGAACACGGCGGGGCCACTAAGGCAGGTCTGTTTCTGGACCACCCTGGACTTTGTCAACGGCTGACTTTGACTCGGGGGTCCCCACCTTCCCCCGGCCTGGTGGAGCTTCCTGGGTTCCACAGTGGTCTGACATACTTCCGCCCGGCTGCCCTGACCCTTCTCCCCTCCAGGTCAGATTTGTGCCCCTCCCTGTTGCCTGCAGACCGGCCTTCCCAGCCCCTCCTCATGTCCTCCCCTAGCTGTTTCCCTTGCTGTAATAAAATGTATGCACAGTAAGATCCATTATATACATGTGCCAGCTTCCCACAAAGAATGCAAACATCATGTACTACGCATGTGTACTAATAAACTAAAATAAAAGTAAATAAAAAGTTGACATTAAAAAAAGAAAGAAAATGCTTGCACATTTATCCTGCCTTGGCGTTGGCTTCCTGGAGGCCCCAGATGAACACACAGAGCAGGAGGACAAGCTGGGTGCCGTCAGATCCGGCATCTTTCTTAGCCCCTTTGGGTCCAGCCTGGACAAGTTCTACTTTGGGTCTCCCAGCAGGCGCCCCCTGGACTCGGCCTTTTACATCCCGTAAGGGACCTGAGGCTGGAAGACCAGCTCTGAATTGAGATTTCTCAGGCTTCCAACAAGCTCAGCCTCTCTCCACCAGCTTCGTCCACCACCCAAGGGCTCTGCGCACTCTCACAAGACTCCTGGTCTCCACGTTCAGATGCCATCCACAGCCCACCAGGTGACAGTGACCAGCCCTTGAGTCTCAGAGCAGGGATGCAGGCCATCACCCACCAGGAATGAGGAGGTCATTCAGCGTCCAAAGACCCGTCACCAGAGACTGGGGCGAAAGAGGTCCCTGCAGACGCTGGACATCAGTGCACAGAATGCAGGGACTCCTAAGACGGAGACAAGCCTGCTTTTCGGTCCCATGGACTCCTCTTCCACGGCCCAGAGAGAGCAGAGGAAGAGAACCATGTGGCTGGTTGGGCGATGTTGTAGGATCCGGCTCTTCCCAACCTCAGTCCCACGCACCCAGCACGGGTCCCCAGCCCTCGCTCCAGGAACGCACTTAGAACCTGGTGATAGTCGCTCCACCTCCGCCCTGCCCTCGGCCGCCGATGCCGAACTCCTGTGTGGGAAAGCCAAGACAGAAACAGGCAGAGCGCCTGGAAAGCTCGCGCTTTCTGGAGCTTGGACACCATCTTTCCTCCACGGAAGAGGGCTGGGGAGGCTGAGGCTGCCCCGCGGAGCCCGGACACGAAGCCAGCCCAGCAGAGGGCAGAGCCACGAGCCGGAAAGAGAGAAGTGACGAAATGTGGCACTGGCTGACCTGGACCCTTCGGGTGCCTGCAGTCCCATGGGGCCTTCCGCCTCCCGTGATGGAGCGAATCCAAATGAACGACATGGCCCACCTTGAAGCCAGCCTTAGAATAATTAAGTAAAAGAGCAAGGAGCTCCCTACAAACATCTCTTACATCTAAAAAACCCAAAGGTTCACCAAGGAAGAGCTTCCCCTTCCCACATTACCCCGCCATACTATCCCAATGAGCCACCAGCTTCGCTCATAATCACGGAAAACTGGAAACAGCCCAATGTCCATCCACAGCATGATGGAATATTACTCGGCAGTTAAAAGAGCAAGCTACTAAAACATATAGCAATGTGTGCAACTCTCAAGAGCATTATACAAATTCGAAGAAGCAGGCAGGTAAGGCTCCAGCTTGCTGAGTGAGTCCCTTACAGGAGACTCTGAAAAAGATAGAACTGTAGGGACAGCAATCAGGCCTGTGGTTGCCAGGGGCTGGGATAGGAGAAGAAGGAAGAAGGAAATTTTCAGAGTTCTAGAAGTGTTTTATGTCTTGATTATGGTTGTGGATGTAACCGTAAATATTTCTCAGATCGATCAGTACATCTGGCCATAAATGGCACTCAGTAAACCTGATTTAGACACACACACACACGCAGACACACACATGCACGCGCATGCACACACACACACCCCAGATGAATCCCACATTGCTTATCATGATTTTATTTGTTTTATTTTCAGGGGGGAAAACAGTCTCCTATATAATTCAGGCTGGCCTTGAACTCACTATGTAGTCCAGGCTGGCCTCAAACTCAGGACAGTCCTCCTGCCTCAGCCTCTCTAATGCTGGGATTATAGCCCTGCACCACCACATCCAGTTTATGTGTTGTAAACCCTTTACCCGGATTGAAATAGGCAGAGTGCTCAGAACTGGGCCCAGCCCGAGGCCTCTGCTCAAGCACCGCGCAGGGCTGCGGTTATTGTCGACCTTGTTAATGTCACGGGGCTCAGTGGCGGATACACCGTGTCACCTCGGCTGGTGCAGACGGGCTGGGGCAGCACAAGTCTGCCCACCTGGGGCAGGAAGGAACCCGGGTAGGGTAGGGTAGCTCAGTGGTTTGCGAGACGTCATACCACCTGGCAGAGACAGATCCAGGACAGAGATCTGGGTTCTAAGCTGCGACTGCCGGATCACACACCTTCTCCCAGAGTTGAACTGTCGACCACTGGGATGAATGGGAGACAGAAGTCCTCTTCTCCTAAGAGTTTCCAATCCCTCGGCCTTTCGCCCGTGCATTTTATTAGCGCGCGCGCGCACGTGTGCGCGTGCGTGTGTGTGTGTGTGTGTGTGTGTGTGTGTGTGTGTGAGACTGGGGATTGAACCCAGGGCCTTTGCACTGAGCCCTCTTTTTTAATTTTTAATTTCGAGACAGGGTCTTGTTAAATCACGAAATTGTCTAAGCTGAGCTTGAACCTGCGATCCTCTTGCCTCAGTCTCCTGAGTGCTAAGATTCCAGGCATACGTCACATCACCTGAGTTTATCTTCTGCGTTTTAACATCGAACGTGCTGTGAAGGACCTGACAGAGCAGCTGTGGAGATGAAATAAAACGAAGGAAAAAAGTAAATGGAACAAGTCCTGACACTTAGTCAAGCCTTCTTTGTAAGGTTGCTCTATTAATAATAGACTATCATGCAATTATTAAAAGTATGTATTTATAGTTGCTGTTAGATAAGCAATTTCTAGATTGTTGCAGTGAGGGGAACACATTAAAAGATCAAATGTATGACATAATCCTATTGTCATAAAGTAAAAAAATATATATATTATATATATATATATATACACACATAAAGTTCAGAAGAATATATAGAGAAAGGGTAATGAATGAAGTCCAAGGAATGAAAGTATGTTTTTTTTGTAATTTTCTGTATTTGAAAATCAGTTTTTCATTCATCATGAAAATGTATGAATTTTGTAAAAAATCTAAAAATCTATTAAGTTTTTAAACACTTAAAAAAAAACATTGAAGGTGACTTTCCCTGGCTGCCTTGTTAGTAACAGACTGATGGGGAGTGGGATGGGCCACGCAGACCAGGTAAGAGGTGACAGACCAGCGCCCCCGAGGTGCACGGGGCCTCTAGAAACACCTGAGGGACCCACAGGGGACTCCTCAGAATTCTCTGGAGAGAAACCATCCTCTACGTCCTGTTGTGTTAAGAAAAGAGACTCCCATTTTGGAATATATCTTTAACACATTCCCACCCCTTGCTAATCTCTCTCTCTCTCTCTTTTTTTTTTAACAAAATGAGAGCAGTCACAGGCAAAGTGTTCAGACAGGTGACTAGGATTTAATATTGAATCTGTTTTTATCGTACTTATTTCTTAATAGCTTTATTGAAATACAATTCACACACCATCCAATTCACCCATAGAAGGTGTATAGATCAACTGTTTTGAGTATTTGCACAGAGTTTTACATCTATCACTGCAAATGATTTTCAAATATTTTCACCGGCCCCCAGAAGCAACCCCACACTCTCTGCCACATCGCTGCCAGCCCCTGGCCGTCGCCGGTCTACTTTCTGATGCTACAGATTTGCCCTTTCTGGACGTTTTGGGTACATGGAATAATACAATATGTGGCCCTTTTAGGGCCTGGCCTCTTTCCCTCAGTGTAATGTCTTCAAGGTCAGCTCACGCTGGGAATGCACCACTGCTTCCTCCCTTCCTGACAGTATTCCCTGCATGGCGACAACACATTTTGTTTATTCATTCCTTAGCTGAGGGCGTTGAGATCTCCACTCTTCTGCTGTGGTGGACGACGCTGCTGTGCGCTTTCACGCACCGGTTTTGTGTGGATGTGGTTTTGATTTCTCATGGCTCGATGGTAGGAGTGGAATTCCCGGGCCATAAACTTCTGAGAAGCTGCCTGGCCGTTTCCCACGGTGGCTGTAACAGTGGCATTCCCACAGGAGGGCACCAGGCCCCTGAGGGCTCTACATCCTCCTGACACTTTATTCCCATCCCTCGAATCACAGCCGTCCTACTGAGTGTCAAACGTCATCTCTTTGTGGTCTTTGCTTGCGTTTCCTTCAGAACTGATAGTATTAAGCATCTCTTTACGTGATTATTGCCATGTTAATATTTTCTTTGGAAAAATTTCTGTTCAGATCCTGTATCTGTTTTAACTGGATTCTTCATCTCTGAATTATTGAGTAGTAAGAGTTTCAGACACAGTTCTTTATATATTCTAGATTTTATATATTCTAGCCTATTCTAGATATACGCTTTGCAAACATCTTCTCTCATTCTGAGGGTTGTCTTTCCATGTTTCTGATTCATTGCTTTTGTTTTTAGTTAGCTTCTCATCGCTGGCAAGAGTAGTGGTTTTGCAGCAAGAGTAAGAATGTAGATTTCACATTTAAATGAATCTGCTTATGTCAAAACAGTGACGCGGAACCTGATGCCTCAGTGAAGTACGACTGGAAAAATATGGCATGTGTTTAATTTTTAAAAATATATCGGAATGAGACGCACACTGCCACGAGGCACCCTCGAAATACCCTCCTCCTGCCTGTACTTGGCACATGCTTCTCCCCTCATTCTCTCCGCTTTCTGCTGCAGTTCTGAAGTCCTCTTTCGTGGGTGTCTTTAGTTGCTCTGTCGTGGCTGCCTCAGTGTCCTGAATCGATTTAAAATGTTTACTTTCCCAGTTATTCCAACTTTGAGGATGAGCCAAAATTTGCCTGATGCCAGATCTGGTGAATAAGGCGGATGAAGACGCACCGTGATATTTTTGGGAGTCCGACTTTCCGTCAGATGACACTCAGCAAAAGTTCACTGCATTTTTTGGTCGCATCTTGTAAAGACAGTCACAAACGGAGACTTTCCAAACTGCTTCCGAAAGAGGCAAGAACAATGGGATTTGTGTGTTCAGAGTGAGGGCGTGTATAAAAGGGTCTCGTGGCAATGTGTCTTTTAGTGTCAATTTAAAACATTTTTAAAATATTCACGTATTTTTGACCTCCCCTTGTGTTTCATGGATGGGAAGACTGAGGGCCTGTGGAGCCCAAGGCCCATGTGACCCTGCTCAGAGGGGCCCTGCCCACCCCGGCACCGTCCTGCTGTGCTGGGGCAGCCCCGGGCGGTGGGTCCAGCCTGCTCACCTGGTGCGGCAGCCTTGCGGGGGCGTCTCACCTGCGAGTGACTGCCGGAGCCTGAAAATGGGCCGCGGTTCCTTCCCGGTGCAGAGCTAGGAGAGGACAAAGCCCGCCCAGAGCTGAGATGCGATGCATCGCGGAGCCCGGTTTCTGTTGTGTGTAGGCATGTGCGCGGGGGACCCCGAGTTTAGTGTCGAAGTGGGTGTGTGCACACGTGTACATTACATGTGAGCCCCTAACGGGGCTGGTGTGAATTAAAATTCACCGCCCGTACTCAGACATTTCTCCACCCGGCCTGCTGCATTCTGAGTGCTGGGGGCCGGCCCAACTCCAGTGAGGCCGGAGCCAGGGCCAGGGGAGGCAAGGCCAGGGGAGCGGGGGGCCAGAGGAGCAGGGGCCAGGGGAGCGGGGGTGGAGGCTGCGAGGTGGCAAGGGGAGAACGGCATGTCCCCAGACACCTGCCCCAGACCGTGGGCAACGGCGGCTTCCAGCCTGGACGTGGGAAGATCTCCACCCTGCCTGGGGTTAGCTTCTAAGTGGCCACAGTGCACTCGAAGATAGAAAACCCCCGTCAAGTAATCCCCAGTATTTTTACAAGCTTTAACACTTTCCTCGGGCCTTTGGACCTGCCCTGCTCAGGTTGCCTGGCTCGGACTTCAGTATTCTTGATGTCTCCAGCTGTGACATCAAAAAGGGAGCCAGGAGCCATATTGGAAGCTCAGGGAAACTGAGGCACAGAGTCAGAGCAGGGTTGTCCACACTTACACTCCTGAGCCAATGCAGAAGTAAAAACCAAATCCAACGTGTGAGCCTTGGATGGCTTCTACGTGATGTGCTCAAGTTCCTTGCAGCAAATAAGATTTTGAAAGCAGCAGGCGTTGCTGAGAGTCCCCACTCTGTAGTGGAAAGGACCCAGCTCTGTGAATTACCTCCTGATGCCCTTGGATAAATGCCTTCCTCCTTTGACTCAGTTTCCACATCTGTGAAATGAGCTGATTTAAATGGAGTTGGAATGAACCGATGTTTATGTAGATTGTAAGTGAAGGAAGTTTGTGGCATCCTGCGCACATACTAAATGCCCAGTTAAAGAGGCCGCGGAGGGCTCCTGTGGTTATAATTATCCTCTCTCACCTGGGCCCCAAATCAGTCTCTCCTGCCACCTTCTACCTCTGGGAGCATCTTGTATCTCTCTTGATTGTTCAGACCTAAATTCCCAGAGCCATCTTTGATCTCTCTCTCTGCCTCACTCCTCTGCTTATAGCCCCTTATTGCTCCCTGAGTCCCAGAGTTGGGGCATTCGTCCTAATGATGGCCAACAAGTTCTACCCCCTTCTCCTTTCTTCCAACTCCCTGCTTGCTTCCTTCACCTCAGCTACCCCGGCCTCTTTGAACACGATGCTAGGTGTCTGCCCCAAGGCCTTTGCATAGTCTGCCTCTGCACCTGCAGGGCTCTTTTCCCAGAAGAAAAGGACTCACGTCCTCACCTCCTTCCAATCCCCACCCAAACCTTACATCTCAGTGAGACCTATTCCAACTGCGCAGTGCTGCGCTGGACCCTGCTTATACCTCCTAGGTCCTCTCAACCTTCTTACTCTGCTCTTTTATTTTCTCTTTCTTCTTCCTATAGCACTCATTGTCCTGTTGCAAACTGGCCAATTTAAGATCCATTTTGCTTATCATTTCATTGACTATCTCCTTCCACTAAAATGCAAAATCCCCCACGTCGAGACTGTTTGTTCAGGTTTGGTCATTCCTAAAGTCACAGCCCTGGATGACTCTAACTTCACCAGTGCACTACCTGGGCAACTGCCCAGAGCCCCCTCTGTTCAGCACGACCTTGCCCTTTGGCCTAGTGCTCTGGGACCACCCCTTTGAACATTACCCTTCTGAGTGATGAGTCTCACATTTTCATTTTGCAAGGAGCCCTACAGCTTCTAGAGCCTGCCCTGGCTATAGAAAGATGCCAGGCCCACGGTATGCCTCTTTGTGGAATGACCGCACGGTCCACATTGTGATTTAGCTTCCTGCTTCTCTGGACCTTGCAGCCTCCCCGGCCGGTGCCCCTCCACCCTTCCTCTTTGAGGGAGTATATATTGATGTAAGTGGACAAGGAGAGGAGTCAGTCTGGGCATCAGAAAGCTGGGAGAAGATCGCCTGCAGCAACGGAGAAGACACAATTACTCCAGCAACTGTGCTCCGGACCGCAGCTCGGAGCCGCCACTTAATGTGATTGAGTGTGAAGGCCGGCTGGAGACACAGGCGCCCGCCGCCCCTCTCCATAACATAGACACTATTGGCTGCTAATTGGCGCCAGTGGGCTGGTGCTAATTGTCCTAATGCACTCAGCTTGATGGAGGATGAGGCTGAGCCATCGGGCTGGGGGCTCCTTGGGAGATGGAGGGGGTGGTGGGCGGCCAGCACCAGCAGACACTGCTCATAAAAGTTGGAACGAGCTTTAATTTTGCATCAAATATTTAAGCAGGTTTGAGGCAGGGCTGGAGGGGAGGCGGAGGGTCAGCTCTGCTTGCGGTAACCCGCAGGGGCCAGGGGAATAGGCCCCCTGCCGTCCTTATCAATGGATTATCCAGACGGCTGTGTCCCTGGCATTGTCTAATTAATTGTGTGAATTTCTAATGACCCTTTTAGCCCCCCCCAGCTGCCCCTCCCTCTGGTTCTAGCTCTTTCTGGGCACCGAGCTGCGGCGAGGTGATGGGACACCATCCACAGAGGGAGGCAGCCTTGCACAGGGAAATGAAGGAAGCAGGGATGGCCTTGGACCCTGCGTGTAGCCTCCATAAGCTCACAGGCTTCCTCCGGGCCTCAGTTTCCCTAAGCAATAGCTGTCGGGCAAGTGAGTGTTGAAGAGCTGATCTCCTGCCCATCCTCCTCCGGTACCTAGAGGGTGCCGCTGGGTCTGTCTTAGTACACTGGGGGAAACACGTTGCTATCGCACAGGATTCTGCACACATAGTATTGCCTGCTAACACAAAGATGCAGCAGGTTGCTACATGTTTAGTAACTAGTTCTCCAGTGCATGGTTGACTCCCAGATGAGAGGGTGACAGTACCCAGCACGGCTGGAAAGAAATATTCAGAGGGGAGCTAGTGTATAATAACATTTCCACCACACAGATTAAACAGATGAAATGACATCAAAGGTAGAGATCATGGTGATCTGTAGTAAAGTAACCGGGGAGCAATGAGTTTTGAGGATGTATGATCCCTCCTTTTCAATAATTTAATTATGAGTCCGTATAATTTAACTTTTAGCAGTGAGTATATCTACTAGCTGATTAGCAGAATTTCTGAGAATTTACCAGTGGACGTTGTAGGCTCATGTAGGCCGGGGCCTAGCACACCTGTGTATGTGTGTGTATTGTGTGTGCATACTTGTGTGTGCACGTAATGTGGTATGTTGTCTATAAGCCTCTCAGTTCCTCAGTGTCCTGAAAGGGACAAAATTAAGTTTAAAAAATACTCAGCTTAAAATCAATTTGAAGCAAAATATCATATAAATAATGGCCAAGGGAACGTGTACAAAGAGTAAGATTGTGAAATTGGTACTGAAATGATTAGAGGTTGAGCATCTCTCATCCACAATGCGGGGGCCCAGGAGTATTTAAGACTTTGGGGTTTGTCCGATTTTGGAGTATATGCATACACATAGGGAGGTGTCCCTGGGAGGGGACCCAAGTCTAAACATGAAGTTCCTTTGTGTTTTGCACACAGCCTGAAGGTAACTGTCAGTGGTATTTTTAGTGCCCTCATGTTTCGACTGCAATGGTTAGGAGGTCTGGGGCACAATTTCCCATTTGTGACCGTGTGTTGACGATGCTTGAAAAGTTCCAGATTTGAGAGTATTTTGGATTTGGGACGTTTGGGTCACGGGCGCTCAGCCTGTAGTAACCTGGGAGATTCACACTGGTGCGAACACCCTGAAGTTGGTTCTCCGAGGGTGAGTGTACGGAGAGGCTGCCAGGCTCCGTCCAGTTGTTGGTAGCACATTTGTGCCAGTGATTGAACAACGTGTGTGTTGGGGGGTGGCCAGGCTTCCCCACCCTCCACCATGTTGCCGGAATGTGTGAAATGGCCATTTTCTCTCTTCGCATTTACAGATGGGTTTGTTGTTTCCCCAAACCCAGGGCGCCTCCTCTGGGGCCGGTATCTCCACCTCTTTGAGTCACTTCTGGCTCCTCTCTGGGCTGTCCATCCTTTCCTACCCTCTCCTTTCTCTGCACTTGCCTGCACGCTGTGACACTTCGTGGCCCTGCAGTCCACAGTGTCCTGTCTGTGATGAACCTCAGGGAACATGAATGAGAAGGGAGAGGAGTGGAGGTTTCACATGCGTGGTATCAATCTCTGTGGACAGGTCATCCCAGTGTGCTTTGCTCGGATTCAAGAAGCTGTCATTGTTGCTTATCAGTTAGAAACCTGGGTTGGGGGATTGCAAACTCAGATGCCCGCAGGGAGCAGCCAGAGATCACAAAGGCAAAATGCAGGCCAGCTGGGGGCCGGGGCACACTGGGGAGTCTACACCCTCAAAAGAGGCCAGGGGCCAGCACTCCCGCTCAGTGGTGGCCAGAACTCTTCACACAAGCTGGAGAAGTTCATTTGAATGGGAACTTTCCTGTGCTTAAAGATCACACAGCATGCTGGCGCTGGGCACGGCCTGTGAAAAATATTAGAAAACACAGAAAATAGAAGAACATAGAACAGCTCATCTTCCTAGCAACTGGAGATGGTATTTTGGTGTGTACAACAGGCTGTTTATTATGTCTTCTAAAAAAACCTCAATTTAGCGTGAACATTCTACTATGTCTTTAAAAAAGTCTCCACATCATGATGTCACAACATTGTATTTTGTGGTGAGTGAAACTGATTGCCGGAGGTTAAAGAGGGCTGTGACCTGTTAGGTTTATCTCCCGTCTAGTGGTGGTGGCATCTCTGGCCCCATGTTTTAAATACTGGCTGATCAATCTGTGACTTTGATCAAAAAGAGCAGACATAGTGCTGGGCCCCTTTCTAGCCACAAACTTTAAGAAACTGACATATTCTACTTCCTTTTCCTCGGAATACTACCTCTTAGTGTCCTGAGCCACCATGGACCAACTCAGATCCACTCAGGCTGCCATATTGGAAACACCAGGCTGCCATATTGGAAGCACCAGGCTGCCATATTGGAAGCACCAGGCTGCCATATTAGAAGCACCACAGCTCCAAGCTGGCATAGCGCTTGATCTTGGGAGTCGACCCGCCTGAGGACCAACTCAGACAGCCAGAGGAGCATGTCCCCGTCAAACCCAGCACATGGGGCAGAGTCACACAAAAAATACAGATTTGGAGTTGTTTTAATACACTAAGTTTTGAGATTTTTTTTCTTCTTCCAGCCAGGAATAGCCAGAACATTGACTTTGCAAACTCCTGATGCCAACAACTCACTCATTTCTAATTTTTGCCCCTTAGACTTAGTGCTCCAGCAAACAACCTGCTGTACCACCATCTTTGCCTGCATTTCGGATTATTTGCTTCTGTAGGATCTGGGAGTCTGGAACTTGCCGAGGCTGGTGGGACCAACTCTGCCAGGTCACTCTTTTGCACAACTAATCTAATCTATTTGTGGTAGTCCCGCTGCTGAATTACTCTCCCCCCAGATGGAACCAATTCCTATTCCAACTAGTAGTGAATGAGTCTACCCTCAAGGGCATAGATCAATGATACTAAATTTAAACTCTAGGGCTGCAGAACTCCACCTCTTGATGGATGCTGTAGCTAAGAATTGACAGCCATCGTTAATTCTCAGCCATCGGTTTTGCTCCTTCCATATGATACGATGCTACAGTACCATTGAAAGTGGTGTTTTTTATATATATATGTAAAATGTGGTCACTGGAACTGAGTTGAGGCTGTGAAAAAGATCGGCTGAGTTAACTTCTTGCACACACAAGCACTTAGTGCCAACCCTGGTGTCTGTCCCCGGCTGTACTTCATAAATTCAGCCACACTCTCATTAGTCTTTTGTTCCTGTAGTAATCATATAAACACAACGTAAAACCCCACCAACGCTCTACGCGTGGCATCGATGTGAATGTGGGCTTCGTGAGTGTCGCTGTTATTAGAAGCTGGGATTCAGCCGGGGCGGCCTGAGAGAGCAGTGCCCAGACTCGCTGGGGCCAGGAAGCTCCTGGGCTGCCCACGGTGGGAAATGACTGCAGAGTGACAGAATCGGGAAGGCTCTGTATCCACCACCGGCAGAAGAACCAATTTCCAAGTGGAGGCTGGCGAGAAAACAATTAGGATCTTGTTTTAGGACTTGTCTGTATGGTTAATGGGACTAGAGCTCCTTTCTCCTTCTCCTCCTCCTACTTGTTCCCCTTCTCCTCCTTCTTCTCCTTCCCGTTACCATGAGAATGTCATTACAGCATTATGACAGAAGTATCGCTTCCTCAGTGCTTCACACCAGGAAGGTAGTGAGTTGGTTTGCTTCCTTACTCACAGCTTTCTCTTATTTCTATTTTCTTTCCCCGCCTTGTTGCTATGTGGAAGTGCATTTGTTAATGCAGAAAGCAGAGACAGAAATTCTATTACAAAATCAGGTCAAAGTGGGTGCAGGACCAGGTGTAAGGTTTGTGGGCTCAGGGAAACGCGAGAAAGCAGGGCCCCCTTCAAAGAGCGGGGAGGTGGCATTCAATGTCCAAATTAGAAAGTTTTCTTTCCCCCGAGGTCTCTCTCACTCTGACATGATGCTCTTGTAAAATCACTGCAGCCAAAGGAAATGAAAGCGGTAACTCACTGGAAATATTTCATAGTGTATTTTAGGGGAGAGCAATCCTGGATTCAAATGGAGACACCATAGCGTTTAACCTGATTGCGAAATCACCAAAACTGCGCAATTTGTGTTTTGTGGCTTCTTCCTGGAAGGTGCCTGAGTGCCCCTGAACAATTAATCTAATGTACTAATTTAACCCCTTCCTACCAGGCCAGAGAAAATAAACCTAAGCCAGAGTCAGGAAGGTTGGGGGGACGAAGAGTGGGTTCCCCGGGCACAGGCCAGCCTGGAGGATGCTTCCTGGGCCCAGGGATTTCCAGAGGGCACCCTGGAGCCCTGTACCCCCTCAGCAGGCCTCTGGACCAGCCGGGGTGGAGGCCGGTTGCACACTGGGGTGCTCCTGAGTGCTCCCTCTGCCCTCAGCTTCTCTCACGGACCCTCCACTGCACCACGGAGCAGAGGGCGCGGACCTAAAGCCTGCAGATCCTTACGGTTGTGTTTGGGTCACCTGCCCGTGACGCTACCCAGCCCAGCAAGGATGGGACCTACATAAGAAGGCTGGGATTATACCATCATCCTCTGCAGAATCAATTTTTTTTCTGTATTGGGAAATGAGCATGGGGCCTGTGCACTGAAGTGTGTCCCTGGCCCTCTTCATTTTAATGCTAAGTCACTAAATTGCCCAGGCTGGACACCAGCGTTTGATCTTCCCACCTCAGCCTCCCAGAGTCCTGGGATTACAAGTATGCCCCACAGATTTTTCTACTTGTCCCCTTGCCAGCCATCAAACCAAGGATTTTGCATAATACTGTTACATGGTGAGGATTATTGTGACCCCGCTTTCAGAAGCAGACACTGAAGTACCGGAGAGCTAACAAACTTGACACCCAGGTCAGGCAGCTGGTGAGCAGTGAAGCGGCCGTTCTGACCCTGAATGTTCTGTACCAGAGCACAAGCTCACCCACTGGGCTTTCTTAAATGTTTGTTGAATGACTGACTGAGAGCCTTTATAGGGCCTGAATCAGAAATAGCGTGGGAGGTAGAGAGATGCAGAATGCCGTGTCCACACTGCCCTGGGCAGTGATGGGAGGCAGGAGATGGGCAGGGTTCTCTGTCCTGGGATTCCGGGAGCTAGTGGACAGGCAGAGCGTTAATGGGCTTCTCATCCTGATTCCCATTATTCAGGAAGCAAGTGTGGGGCAGAAAATGGTGGTCTTGTCCCTTGTCCTGGAACGGCATGGGGGCCACAGTTAGGGGAGGAAAGGGGAAAGACGGCGGAGGAGGGTCCTGGCTCCGCGAGTTGACGCCAACGCCGCAAGGTGGATGCCTCCTCGAAGGGCAGCTGGCCCGGCCCCATCGGGAGGTCTCAGCTCCTGGGACGAGAGGTGACAGGAGTGCTGTGAGTTCAAGGTGACACAGGGTCCCTTTCTCCCGCCCCGGCAACACTTGGATGAATTCTTTCTCCACACACCTTCCTGCCTGGGCCTTTCCCACGTCACCCCCTCTGGGGTGAGCTTTTATCATTGTCTAGGAGTGGGGACTCTGGAGCAGCTGACCACTGCCGGGTGCGTCCCTGTGTCCAGCCCAGCAGGGGTGACTTTGCCCAGAGTCTTTGGCGTAACAAAATGAAGCAGGTGGACTCTCCCACTTCACACACAGGAATCACTCAGCCTCAGAGGCCTTGTGCTTATACCAAGGCTGGACATGAGCTTGGGTCTCGTCCTGTCTCCACAGCCCAAGCTCCCGCCTGACACCCTGCCACTCCCCAGAGTCCGGTGCTGGTAGAGAGCGTGCCCCGTGGAGCCGCGCCGGCTAAGGTGCCCAAGTGTCCTGTTTGTCCACCACTCTGGGGCTTTAACTTTCAGCAAAACTGGAATCGACCTGAGTATGTTGAGACGACTGGTCTCCCAGCTCCTGGCTCTGCTGCTACTTGGCTCACTCTGGTGAGCTCATGAACTTCTCTGTGCCTCAGTTTCCTCACCTGTAAAAGGGGACAGTGACCGTGATTTCCAGTGTGAAACATCCCAGGACAGGGCCTGGCACGTGGTGAGTCGATAGGCTGGCAGGTTGTGTTTGTTGTATGGTAGGCGCGGCACTTGTGGTGGCCAGTTCTGAGATGCAGGGCAGTAGGGACGCCGCTGCTAAAAGCCGGGTGTGTGCAGACAGAGGGCTGGGGCGCCGCCAGGTCCTCCTTGGGCTGGCAGCGTGACCTTGAGCAGAGTTGCCCGAGGGCCGGGCTCTGTGTTGCCGGGGACTGATGGTCCTGGCGAGATGGTGCAGCTCCGAGTCCTGGGCACAGAGCCCGGCGCGGGTGAGCCCTCAACAAATAGTGGTAGCTTATTGGTCACCAGCTGCCTCCCTCTGCGAGTTGTCACCCACCCCCCCTACGTGAAGGTCACACAGGGAAACAGGACAGTCCACGTCTTGACTCGCACGTACTTGTCTCAAGGAGAAAGCCTCTTGTCTCAAGAGCCCCAAGTGAGCGCCCCGTCTGCACCCAGCTCTGCTTTCCTTTGCCCGGCTTTGTGCTTCCCCAGAAGAGTCCAGGAGCAGGGTCTCTGGGGCCCAGGGCCCTGCTGGCTTTCTCCTGGCTGTTCAAGGAAGGGATTAAGATCCTAAATTCTGAGAAAGGCAAAGGCTGCAGGCGAAGATTAAGTTGACTCTTCTTTTCTGGCCAAGCGGATGTGGGTGACCTTCAGGGCTAGTGTCTGAGTCTCACTGAGATGTGGGTGTTTTATAGGGTGTGGTCACATTATTTGTTCACTCCCTCATTCATTCATTCATTCATTCACCCACTCTTTTATTCATTCCTGACCTACTGCACGCCTAGCCCAGTTTAGCTCTGGGACGTGAGACAGACGAGGCCATTTCTGCCTCACTACTAGGCGCATGTCTATTTTTCCCTATGAGAAATTACAATGTTTTGTTCTTTTACGGAGTGCTAAGGATCGAACCACGGCCTTCACACCGACCTATATCCCTAGCTCCTTTGCTTGTTTTTCATTTTGGGACAGGTTTTCATGGTATCACTCAGTTTCCAAGGCTGGGCTTGAACTTCTGATCCTCCTGCCTCAGCCTCAGAAAAGGCTAGAATTACAGGTGTGCACCACTACTCTGGCAAGATATTACAATTATTGGCACAGCTCAAGTGTCTCAGCTTTTCAGGATGTGGAGGAGAAATAATCAAATATCTCATTGTGATATTTGATTCATTAATTTAATTACAGAAATGATATTTTAAATCACTTCAAATCACTTTGAATAGTCCCTTCCCCTCCTCCACATTCCAGAACACTGAATGCCTCTCCACTCATCTCCCCCTTCCTCCAACCTGTATCTTTTTGTTACTTTTCTTGGCATTGAACAGTGGCCGGGGACAGGTCACCTTTCTTTCCATCTCCACCATTGAGGCCACGGGCCCTTTGTCATGTCCGCGTGGCACCGTCCCTGGAAATTTTATTCTGAGCTGTGTATATTCATTGGCCCACTCACTTCTGTCCCGACAGATTTTTCATTTGTCCTGTGGAAGCATATTTACTATGCCTGCTCTACAGAGGCTTCCTGATGACGTCTCACCGCGTCCCTGGAAGATCATAGTCCTACGCCTATCAAATAGATATTGAGATCTTTTCTTCCTTCTCTTTTTAAAAATAGCACCATTGGGTGACTGACGCTTGCATTAATTTGGGCCACTGAGACTCACATATTGTTCAAAACTGTCACACTCTTCGTGTCCCGGGCCGAACGTGGCAGCAGGGTCCAGGAGCGCCGTCACCAGCAGTCCTAACCCCGCTGCTTTGGCCGTGTCACCAGCAGGAGGTATTTTAGGAGAGAAGCAGCAGGGCCGATCTCTGTCCGAAATTCAGGTCTGCCGGGAAAGGCCTCTTGGGAAGTTTTGAAATTCCAAAGGCTCCGCCTGCTTCCACGTTCAGGCGGTCGGGTTCTTCCCATCACGCGGCTCCCTGGGGCCTCCGTGGACCCCGTGAGCATCCTCAGGCCTTTCCGCCGCCCTCCCTGTTAGTCGCTGGCACAGTACGCTGTCTCTTCATTGCCAGGAAAACAAGGTGTCAGTCGGGCCTCAAAAACCGAACCAGACAAAGCACAGCCCTCCTTAGCCTCTGCTCCTTCGCAGGCTCTCAGCTCCGCCAGGCACAGCCTTGGGCCGTCTGCTCGCCTGTCCCCAGCATTTTCCACCCTGCCTGGCACACAGTAGGTGCTCATTGAACAGCCACTGCTGTGACAGATTTCTGTGCCCAGTTCCAATCTGACGGTGGTGGGTCTGGGGGACAGCGGTCCTCCGAGTCGGGAGACTGGATCCCCAGTGTCCTTATCTGAGTGGCAAATTGATGCTGCTCCCCAATGCCATGGCTAGCGTCAAAGTCACAGCGATAGCAATAGTAACGATGTCTTGGCTGTTAGACGGACAGCCCACACCCTGCTGACGGTGCTGCAGAGGCCAGCCCGGAGGACGTGTCCCTGGGCTCTTACTGCAGCGAGCTGACCTTCTCCGCAGCTGTCTGAGCTCCAGAGGATGGTCTTCATCGGACAGGTGGACGGGGCCCCGGGGCTCTGGTCCGGCGTGCTTGGTGGCAGCCACAGGAAGGGGCAGGAGCCGGGGGAAGGGAGGCACGCCAAGGACTAGACGGGAGATGGTCACGCTCCGAAGCCTGCTGTCTTGAACTCCCGGGCACCTCAACCAAGGGCAGACAGGAAGTGGGAAATTGATCTGGTCAGCTGGGCCGCCCTCCGCCTCCTTCCTCAGAGCACGAGGAGCCCAGCGGAGCTGAGTGGAAGCCTGGACGGGGCTAATATTAACCCATGTGACCTGGATGTGAAAACTCTTTGACTCTGCAGTCACACTACTAGGAAATTATCCCACAAAATACTCACGCACAAGCACTAGGGTATGGGATGCCTGTGAAGCATCTTAATGTAAAAACTGGGCACAGCCTAACTGTCCAGCAAAAGGGGAAGGGCCAAACCTCCCATGGCAGACAGCGGCAGGAGAATGGAGTGATTAATCCCCCAAGCATCTGAGTGCCAGTTTAAATGGTGACAATGTCACTTTCCTACACACGATGTGTTATATCATCTCTGTGTAAAGAACTAAAAACCGAGAAGCAGAGTCCTGGTTGTGACATCAAATCTGAAAGGATACCGTTGGGAGTTGGAGTGTGTCTCCCCAGATTTGCATCTCTCTGAACCTCAGCATACGACTTTTTTGGGAAATGGGGTCTTTGAGAATGAATGTAGTGTTAAGATGAAATCACCCAGAATTTAGGGTGGGTGCTAAATCCACCGATGTGTTCATAAGAGAAGGGAAAGAGAGACAGGGTTACAGATTCAGAGAGGCAGGGGAAAGAAGGTCATGGGAATGTGGAGGCAGAGCCTGACGCTCTACATCTCCCAGCCAAGGCCGGCAGAGACACCAGGCTGGGGGGAGGTGGCCACCGGCGCCCACAAGGAACCCCCCAGCAACACCTGGCTTTTGCCCTTGTGGCCTCCAGAATGGTGAGCGAATATGTGTGTTGCTTTAAGCCAGCCAGTTTGTGCCACTTTATTTTGGCAACCACGGGAAATTAACAGAGATGCTAAAAAATGACCAGTGCTCAGATGGTTGTAGATTTCTAGTTCTTAGTATTCTTCCTGGTTTTAAGACCCTGAAACTGTATTAATTTTGGAATCGGACATAAGGTTTGTAAAGGGACTTAGGGTCTCATGGAAGTTTCTAGAAAAGAGACGGAGACCCAGAGAAGTCCATGGTCAGGACGATCGGAGCCCAGCTGCTGGTTCTCTGCCTACACAAATGTCCCCTGACCCTGAACCTTCCCAGGAAGCCCAGACTCGGCAGACCATTCCGGCCGTCCTCTTATCCCTCTGCCACACCACCTCCGCTTCAAATCTCGGCCTGGGACACTCACGGGGAAGGTGAAGCACTTGCCAAAAAACTTGTTTTGAGAAGGCAAAAGCCTCCCATTTTATTTCAAGACATTCAAATCCCATCAACAAACAAATGAGTTGTAGAAAAAGTCTATTTGCTGATCACTCCTTAAATCTTGGAATACAACCCCACACTGATGGAAATGGTTCGAATGCTAGTTGTGAGAACTTGCTGGCCCATGCAAATCTAATTTGGCCTTATTGGTAAAAATGAGTCACATACATTTAAACGAGTCGGTATGAACACTTGAATTGCCTTCTCACTCTCCAGCTTCCTTTAGCTTCCAGTTTCAACTACTGATGTGGGACTCATTATTTTATTTTTATTTTTTGACTGTACTGGAGATGGAACCCAGGGCCTTCTACACACTAGGCAAGTCCTCTACCACTGAGCTGCAGCCTCAGTTCTTTTTATTTTGAGATAGGGTCTCGCCAAGTTTCTCAGGCTGGTCTCCAATTTGCGATCCTCCTGCCTCAGCCTCCCAAGTACCCGGGATTACAGGCTTGTGTAATCAGAACTGTCCACATGAGTATTCTTATTAAAGTTTCATTGCTTGGCCCAGAGATCCATAGCAGTTACTAACAGGATTGGTGATCTTCACTTGACAGTCAAAACAAAAGCCACACTGGGTTGCGGGTGTAGGAGAGTGGTAGCGTCTCCTACAGATGCCTGACTTCCATCCTCAGGGCTATAAACATTTTAAAAAAGGGGGGGAAACAAAGGCTTCAGCTTAGAACTTGAGCTTGCAGGCAGCAGTGGTCTTTTTATCCAGACACGGTAATGAAACACAGCTGTGACACCTGTGGGGAAACCCAGAGAGGGACAAGGAGATGGCATGGCCTGTCCTCTGCATGCCGGACTGCGGCCCGGATTGTTAGCGCTTCCCTTACGTACTTGGACGGATGCTTTGTTTTCCTTCTGAAAAGTCTCGCCAAAGTTTGCATTTCATTGAGCCTAGTGACTTTGAAAGAATTTGAAGAAAAGATTTAGAATTCTCCAAATTTATCACATTTTCAGAAGAAACATTATCTACTGAATGGCTGACATTTTTTTCCCTTTATTTTCCTCCCTTGAATTTGTAGTTGTTTCTCTCGTGTTGGTCCTTGTAGTCTAGGCCTCGACACGGTGTCCACCTCGGGGACAAGAGCTTTGTTGGTTCTTGAAAGGTCTGAGTTTTCCCCAAAAGAATGATATGTGTGGCCCTGGTGACCCTAAAGACCCCAGGCCCACAGGTATTTCTTTACAACACCAGGCATGCTTGTCTCAGCAGTTCTTCTGTTCTGTACATTAAAAATATGTGGCCCACTTTCTCTGTCCTAGGAAATTCCTGTTTACCCTTTGAGAGCCTCACTCACTTCGAATGAATATTCCAAGTGCAGGCCAGGGAGGGGAGCACAGTGGTCTAAACAAAGGACACAGTCATGACCGTCCATTAGGTAGATTTAATGGCCAGAGTCCCTTTTAGAGCTGAGCTTCAGAGAGGTGAAGTCACTTGGCCAAGACACAGCCAGAAAATGTCAGTGAACCCAGATGGTACCCAACAGAGATGCCCAGCTGCTTCAGCATCTTTCCCATATGGGACCAACACAAGATTAGGAGCACCCTGAGTTCTCTATCAGAATTGCTGAGGGTCTAACCCTCTTATTCACAAGAAGGGGTTTAGGAGGGAAGAAAGTGCGGTCGTATTTACTCTACATCGACTGAAGCCTTAAGAGTTGGTAATACTTCTTACTGTATCCTCACAACAAACCGAGGCAATGTCACCATCTCTGCTGAACAAATGGAGTCAGTGTAATTCAGAGAGGTGAAGCAACTTGCCCAAGGGCACACAGCACACCCGTGGCAGAGCAGGGAGAGGGACGTGCCTCTGTGTGTCTGGGCCCTTCTGCCTCTCCTCCTGCCCACGTCTCCTTGTTTCTGCAGGATGAACTGAAGTCTGGGAAACACGCTTTGCTCTTGGCCATCTCCGAGGTGGGAGGAGCCAGAGAAAATAAAGGATCTTTGTTCTCTCTCGAAGGCAAACAACACTGAGCTCCCAAATTCAGGCTAATAAAGGCAAATTTGCTGTGGCCACTTCAGAGGAGGCAAAGCCATTTGTCAGGGGTGAGGTGCAATGAGCGTGAACCCCTAGAACAGCTAAGAGGAAGCACAATTATTGTTCAACAGTGGATTCACACTGTTTTGAAAGGCCAAGAGGTACCAAGAGGAAACCAACGGAAGAGCATTACAAATTCATTACAGGAACTAACTACTTCCATTTGTGCGGGCAGCTGAAGACTGGGCCGCAAAGTCAAGTGCTTAATTCCTTTGTACATAACTCTGCCCTCTGGAGACAGGTCCCGGGCGGGCCACACCTCAGGGGACACCGAGGTGAATTGCTTAAGACCAAGGACCTTGTTTGGAGAAGGGGTGGCTGGTTCCATGTGGGCTGGGGAGCACCTTGCTAGAATCCCTGGCATCCTGGACAGACATATTTTGTGCCCTTTGATTCCCCCTTCTTATGAGAACAGGCCTTAGGCTCCTTCATTTGTAGAATGACAGTAACTATGACCAGCAATTGGTTAGGCAGAGTTCAATAGATTATGCCAATTTGAGTCCTGTTTGGGCAAATTAGATTTGGGTAAATGGGCCGGGAAAACTGTGAGTGCCGAATTGAAAGACCAGGAAACAGATATCATATCAAAGCGGCCATTTTAGGTCACTTACAAGTGACATTCAGAAGAAACTGATCTTAGAAAAAATATAGCAAAGAGACAGAAGCAGAGAGGCCATGATTAAGGCCTTAGGAAGAGAGTATGCAAAGAAAAGATGATTCTTGATACCATTTTCTTGCCAAAACTCACTTTTTTCTAATGGTCACTTGAGGAAATCTTTTTATCAACCAAGAGAATTTTAAGGAAATGGCGTCCATCTTCTGCGAGGATGGGAGTTTCAACCCCAGGCTTACAGGGGCGAGAGGTGAACCCTGTAAATGCCCTAAACAGGCTGCACGTAGAAAAAATAGGAAGTGCTGAAAACTGAGGAAATGGAGACCATGTGCCCTGGATAAAAGGGAAGCTTCTCCCTAGCTTTGGTCAACCTTTGCCATCTGACCATGTGGGTTCATATTCTGGGCATCTGGATTTTGTGTGAACGAACCTTCTAATATTTAAATATTGAAAACTAATTACAAAATATAGTGAGAGCCAACCAAGCACATGCTTACATGTTTGCCACACTCGGTGGCCCACTTTTGGAAACCTTTTGTTGTAGATTCTAGAACCTTCTCCACAACTGAATGGGATTTGGCATAATGCAGCTGCGTCTGTGAGCTCCACACAGGGGTTTAGTTATGAAAGGTGCAAAAGTCACCGGTTATAAAGCATTTTCCAGCTAGAAGCCTCTGAAACTGGTGGTATTGTGATATTTTTCCCCACTGAATTATATTTAATTCAGAACTTTGTGGTTTAGAAATGTTACACATGGTCAGTATTTTCCAGGAGTTTAAAAAAAAAAAAACTTGCAATTACTCAGACAACATAAAGCTCAGCCTGGAATCTCATATTTGATCTTCTGGTCTACAATGTAGGCTGCTGTGAATGATCCTTTACAGACTTAAGCTATTTTGCTTATTTCTACAGTGTTTTTCCCTAACAATTTATAAGCTTCTAGGGTGTATCTGAAAGCATCCAAATGAATTTCTTTCCAAATGCTTTACTTTTTTTAAAAAATAATTTCCCTTTTTCCGGATCCGATTTAATTAGGTTTTGCTTTATTTCCTTGAATCTGCTGTCTTTCCCCCTTAGAGACTAAAAATTTCCTATTGCAGTTTATTTGCTTAGCGAGATGCCTGGTGATGAAGTGTGGCCATCAGTCATACACGTAGAGGCCATCTGCATGATTTTTAGAAAGATTATGTGGTCATTTGTGTGCATGCGCTTCTGCTATTCTACCCTGAGAGTGTGCACATGAGTTTTACACTCAGGTTGTCAGTGAAACTTCCTCAAGCCCTCACATCTCATGTTTCTTATGCTTCAAAAGAAGATAATAATGTCCCCCCATAATTATTGTGAAAGTAAAATGACGAAACACTTAGGACATTAGTGTCTATGAATTAGGAATCTGGAGTGGCTCTGCCTGACTGCTGACTGGAGGCATCAAATTCTTGCTGCTAGAGCGTCTCTGTAAAGCTGCAAGAAACATGGCGGCTTGCTTTCGGGGTGGGGGTGGAAGGAGGGAGAGAGAGAGACAATAGATCATGGATCCCAGCGTCTTTTGGTAACCTAAGCGTGGAGCTGGCCTCTTATCGCTTTTGCTATATTCTGTGAACTAGAAGCGAGTCATCAGGTCCTGCCCACCCCAAGAGGAAGGCTTAATTCCCGTGTGTGAGGACTGGGGGTGGCATCACTGGACTCCCTTCAGAGGCTCCCTCGCAGAGCCACGTGGCGAAGGATGGACAGTGCTGTTTATGTGGCGCGCCCCGTGTGAAAGGGAGGGAGGGCCGCGTGAGATAGGACTGCAGAGGCGAAGGGGCACCAAGCTCTGAGGCCTGCTGGCCATTGTAAGGATCTGGGATTTGAGGCAACATAATAGGGAAACTTCGAAGGGATTTAACGAAAGCTGGAACATGATCAGATTTGGACTTAGAATAGCTACTCTGTTAGCAGAGTGAGAAATAGATTGAAGGGAGACTATCTCGGGTTGTCCATCTCAGGCCTTCTTGTCTACCTCAGTCATCCACACAAGTAGGATGGGGGCCTACTACTCTCTACTGGGCAAGCAGTAGAGAGAATGAGTCAAAGTGGATGGAAGTTAGGGATATAAGCAGGACTTAATCAATACTGTAGATGGAAACAAGGGAAACGAGGGAGAAGAAGAGGTTAAGGATGATCCCTGCAGCTCTGAATTGCGTGGTTGGCTACATGATGGTACTTGCTTGGGGTGCAGATCAGTACAGAAAGGGTGGATCTGGGTGAAGGGATGAGGGGGTTGACTTTGGACACACTGTATGTCACGGGTCTGTATTACATCCAAAAGGATGTAGCCAGGAGGCAGCTGGCTCTCAGTCCTCAGCAGGAGCAGGCTATGGGTTGGATAGAGATTTGAGAGTTACCAGCATCTGGCAATTAATTGAAGCCATGGGGCTAACGTGAGGTCTCCCAAAGAGAAGCCTGGTTTGGCTCAAAGAGGCGCCCGTAGTAGACAGGGCCGCCCGGGACTGGAGCCCATGGGACTTGATACCAAAGTGCTGTGTAGATCTGCTTCCTTGTCACCTGTTTTTTTTTTTTTTTTTTTTTTTTGTTTGTTTGTTTTTTTGTGGTGCCGGGGATCGAACTCAGGCCCTTGTGCTTGCAAGGCAAGCACTCTAATCACTGAGCTAAATCCCCAGCCCCTCCTTGTCACCTGTTGCAAGACAGGGATGGCTCCTGGGAATTTTCTTGAGCTTGTAGTTTGCTATGGAGCTTTGTTTTCTGAATTATACCATTACTAATTATTTGCAGATGGTGAGTAGAGAGAGAATCCCATTTTTCTTGTTCCCACTTTCATTCCTGCCCCAAAACCGTGGTTAGCAGTGAGAGGGTGAGGAAGGGATGGGTGTGTTGGAATGACCAATTCATCTACCACTACAGGCTTGTCGCTTACCCTGAACCTGGCATAGAAATTTTAGGGTTTCGAGGGCTTCTTAAATTTAAAGCTTGAAATGATTACTAATTAATCATTGATGGATAAAGACAATTGTCTTCCTCTAGTTAAACTTGAGAAATAATAGAACATAGTGATCGAAAGCACAAATCCTGGAGTCACAGTGTTTGGGTTCAAAACCCAACTTTGTTGTTTACCAGCTGGAAAATTACTTAATGTCTTTGTCTCCAAATTTCCTCATCTATAAAAGGGGCTAATAGAGTGTCTCATAGGGCTTCAGTATGTAAAGGAAAGACTTACAATGGTGCCTGATAAATAAAAATTGTTATATGACAATTTTAAAAAATAGAGCAGTCGCAGTAATGGGCACCTTTGGAAGTGGCCATCTGGCCCATAAATCTCCATTAATGGGAAGTTGCCCCTCATCCACTGGGATAAGCCTTAGCAGCCATGTTGGAGTCAGGTGACCTTGCTGGCTGTACCTGATTGGATCAGACATAAGATCTAAAACCAAGCTGGGCCAATCAGCTTTTTCTTCACTGGAAAAAGAACAGTTAGCTGGTCTCCGTTGGTGGTTAGACTGGATGGGCTGCTAACTTCTGTTATTTCATGAAGAGAAAGAAAGCATAGCAGCTATGATGAAAAACAAAAAAAGCAGAGCCCAGGTGGTCTCACAGAAGCTTGGAGAAAGGTTTTCTGAGCTCATAAGGTCTTTTTAGCTCTCCCCAGGGCTACTGTGTACGTCCTGTCACTGTTCCGAGGACTCCTCACTTTCTTTACCTGATTCCTCTTCAGAGTTTATGCTACTTTGGGAGTTTGGGGTGACCAGTTATATAAGATAAATTTCTCTAACATACTTGAAATCACCACATCCCAGGTTTTAGCCAGGAAAGGGCCCTCGTTGGAATCGCTTCCTTCCAGCCCTTCTGATCTCCTTTTTCCCATCTCTGTCCTGCTCAGTGTCCCCGCGGCCACCACTTGTGGCTTAAACACAGTCAACACAGCCTGTGGCTGCAAAGTGAGCTGGCCTGGGGCAATGGCCAAGGAGCAGAGTTTGGGTGAGATATTTAGTTCCCTGCACCCTTTTTGGAAGATTCTGTCCCATCGCCACCCTTCCCCAGAGGCACATCCTCAACATGACTCCCTCCTGCCGGGTTCTGGTGCATTCCCCACGGGCCCGGAGACGTTGACCGCCCTGAGGCTCCGGGCCCCCAATTTCTGCGCCTTTGGTTTTCTGTACCCGGCACCTGTGTGCTTTTAACTACATGCCGCCAGCCCTCTGCATTTGTGGGTTTCGCTTCAGCAGAGTCGACCGGCCACAGACGGAAAATATTTGGAGTGAAATAAAACATTTCATTTGCACTGAACATGTACAGATTTTTTTCCGGTCATTGTATCCCAAACAATTTAGCAAATAGCTATTTCCATATCATTCACATTGTATGATAAGTAATCTAGAGATGATTCAAAGCATGCCAGAGGATGTGCAAGGGTAGTAGGCAAACACGGTGCCATTCAATTTAAGGGACCAAAGAACAGCCCCAATCTTAGTAAGCACAGGGGGTCCTGGTACAAATCTGTGGCACACTTTCACAAGGAAACCCTCCCTGGACGGTCCTGATCTGAGTGTGCTTCTGATTTTCTCTTGGGCCTCTGAAGGACTATTTTAGAAGTTTCTGCACAGCAGTGTGAGACCACACAACCCTACAAGCTGGGACCCTGCAAAATAATGCTAATTGGCACAGAAAAATACGATTGTTCTGTGATCTTTAAAAATTATTTGTTAGTATGTGAAAGATGCTTTTGCTATTGGATATAAATGTATTGGGAAGTGCAAAAAAAGCCACAAAACTATTATTTTGTGCTGTATGTGTTAGAAACTAAAATATTGAGATGTCCCATGTTTTATTGCTGTGTTAAAATCTTGTCCCACATGTACTGAGCAACATCCGCCCTCACCCCTTCTGTTGTTTCTTTTTGGGGGTGCTGCTGAGGATCAAACTCAGGGCCTTGCACGGACTAGGCAAGCACTCTACCACTTCAGCTAAATCCCCAGCGCCCCATCTGTCATTTCAATCCCTTGAGGATGATGCATCCTCTTTCCTACATTTGAATCAGCTTCCAACATTTCATTCTTGGTGCTTCCAGCGCTGTGCAGTGTCTCCAAGAGTTCCCCTCCTGTGAGGTGTACTATTGGTGCCACGTTTCCTTGGACATCTTCATCCTTCTCGTAACTTTCCTCATTTTTGTCGCTTGGTTCCTCTTGCTGTCATCTGGAGTCTCTCACATGTGGCAGCACTGTCCCTATTTCCATGCCAGCTACTCACCCACTGGCTGTGTTCACATTTGATACCAAAGTCACTGGTAGCCTCACTGTCCTTCTTCGCGGCAGGCTCACCTTTGTCGGCTTGTTCCTCCTTTGAATCAATCATCCAGTTGTGTGTAGTGGCATGTGCGTTTAACCCTGCGAGATAGGGAGGCGACCCGGCTCTATGCTTTGTGCCTTTGTGTGCACTGAGTAGCAGATCCATGATGGCCAGCCACCTGCAGACCTTAAAAAGAGAGGTTGGTCACTGTCATAATGCGCATCTGTTATTTCCATGGTGACCCATGAGCAAGCAGCAAGGTTTGGACTTCATGCAATTACATGCAATTAGTAGACTGCGGGTAACTGAAATTGGAACCATGTCACTGGAGACTGGAATTATTTAAACTTCGCAATAAGTAAAATCTGTGCTTATTGGAATGATGCATGTGGAACTGTGCATGCTGGAACTAACCACCAACTTCCTGCGCTCTAATTGACTGCTTACTTAGATTGTTCCAGTAAATTACAATCCTCGTGAAGGCAGAGATGTGCCTTCCTTTTGGGGTCTGTACATCCAGCATCTAACTCAAAAGGTAGCACAGAGTTGGTACCTAAGAAGTGTTTGCTGAGTGAATGAGCGACTGAAGTTCCTGCCCATCATCTCAGAGGCCATGAGAAATGTGTGGAGATGTGACGTCAGACCAGGAGACCTGGGCTTCTGCTAAGCAATGTTCTATTTCGGGCGAATCCTTTTATTCTTCAGCCTTCGTTTCCCCATCTGTGCAGGGAGTGAAGAGTTAGCTTGCTCTAGTTCTCTACCAAAATATCTCCCAGGACAGCTATGCTAGAAGATGCTTCTTGGGAAAAGATTCTGTGTTCCAGTCAGTTTGGGAAACTTCGCTGTCTTTCTGTCTTTTGAAATTCACAGTAGACTTCAGACCTGCAGCCTCTGAAAAGGCCTGTAAAAAGGATATAGATCTCATGTCATTGGAGGTAGAATCTCTGACCTCCCTGCTCCTCACTTTTGGACCACTTTGCTGTTTCCTAGAGCAATCTGGGGCCACTCTGCTGCTTTTCTCTTGTAGCATTTCACAGATCTGGAAATGAGCAGGGGGCTGCTCTGTCCTAGCCGACTCCTGGGCCAAGCTCATGCCATGCAGGCCCCCAGAACAGCGTCTTCTCCGTGTCCCTCTGCGGGAGCGCGGGTGACTGTGCACACGGTAGCCGAGAACACCCTGCCCTCCCGGGCCGGGAGCCCTGCACCAGCACGGGGCGTGGCACACGTGTCAGGCACATGTGCACGCTGCTCTCCTTCCTGTCTCAGACATCACTTTCCAATTTAAAGCATGTAGGTGCACATCTCCGGACTTCCAGCTTGAACTGTGGTGGCACCTCCCTTACCTCCCGTGGGGCTGAGTGCTCTGGAGGTGGACATTAAAAAGATAGGTGTAGGATGTTTATTTTTATTGATGTTCTCTGGATGGGTTGAGGTTGTTCTTGTGTGTGTGTGTGTGTGTGTGTGTGTGTGTGTGTGTGTGTGTGTGCTTTCTATAGCTAGGTTTTGAGAAATCTTTCCCCTCCATCCATTTGACCTTCGCAGCTACTTTGAAGGTGACTTTACTTGAAAGATATATAGAAATTGTCATACCATTGCTGAGATTTACTTACTGATCATCATCACACTCTGGAGGAGGATGAGGGGTAGCTGAGGAGGTGGGACCGGCGTGCGGAAATGGCCAGAGACAGAGTGATTCCAGCTGGAAGTAGCAGTGAAAGGTCAGGTTGGGTTGGTAGACCAGGATCTGGGGTGAGCAAGGAGGAGGCTTTAGGTGCCTGGTAATGGGGGCCGCACATGCCGATTGGTAGTCCTGCCATCCTCTCCTGCAGGAAGGGAGCATGCACATCTGCGAGGCTGCAGCCTGCTTAGAGAAAAGTAGGCCAGCGTGTGCATCGGCTTTTCTGTGGTCCACATGGAGCTCACGTCTGTGTGCAGCACAGTTCAAGTTTTGGTATATTTTCTTCCTGTGTGGCACGTGTGCAAATTCACATACTTGGTTTGTCATTCTTTGATGCTCAAGCATACATTTGAGCTTTTATGATGAGCATGTTTCCAGCATAAATTCTTACCAGACTTCTCCAACAAGCCCTGTCGTCAGATGGACACAAGTTGCTCAAATCACAAGACCTCCTCGAAGATTCGTAGCCAGGAATACAGGTCTGAATTTCTCCGGGATGATGGCTCTGAGGGTCAGGTGCGTGAAGGGGAAAGACTTCTCTGTGTCTTTGGACAGAGGTGAGAAGCAGAAGTTACCAAGGTGTTAATGGCAAGACAGGAGGGAAAGGTTAGTGGGAACAGCCCGTCACCAGGGAGTCAGCTCAAACAACCAGGTAAGTAAATCAACAGCCAGAAGGGCCTTCTGCAAGTGGCCGTGCAGCCAGCCTGTACAAAACAGATAACTGGAGCCCACTTGAGCTTTCTGGTCACAGCTTGCAGGACTGGACCCTGGAACCTGACCTTGAATCACCTGCCTCCACAGGGCCTTGGAAAGGCAGCCTGGAATCATTACGGGGTGAATCTTCAGATATTTCCACACCAGCTAATTAATCAGTGTTAAAAGTTTAACTGAAGTCTCCTCCCCTCTTCTCTCCCCTTAGTCAGGATTAAGAGCAAAAAGTCACACTTCCCATCCCCGGGAATAATTTGGATCTTTTTAGTGATCTCTGAGGACTCTGCTGGGGTTTCATCTTCTAGGACTGTCACTGGCAGGGCAAGGCACAACCATCCTCCATCCTTCTGTCTGGCTTCTTTTTTCTCTCCTGTCTCTTATGTCTAAGTAGGTAACCCAGAGCTGCAGCCTGGGCCCTTAGAAGCAGGTCCCCACCCTGTAAATGCCCGCTGCTGCTTTCCAGCAGAGGCCGCGCAGGGCGAAGGCAAGCTGGAGCCGAGGTTGACTCTGGCCCAGGGCTATTTAGATGTCAAGCACTGGAAAAGTAGCCTTCCGTGCCGCTTGACCCGGCCCAGGTGGCTCCCGGCCCCGCCTTGGGATTTGGCACCAAGGCCTCAGTTAGTTGCACGACTCTATTTTGCCTTCTATGCGCTGGTGTTTTATTTGGTGATACCTCTTGGGAAAGGGTAACTGTCTGGATGTGGTTCCCTGTTCAGAATACTTGCAAAATTTACCGCAAATTCTATTGGAATGTCTAACGCGTGTATCTGGTACTTAGAACAAAGCAGGAACATTCACTTGAAGACCTACTATACGTCAGACATGTTAAAACCATCATCTGCTCTGAGCCTCGCAGGCCTGCGGATTTAGCATTTTAGTCCTTTTTTGCAGAGACGGAATCTAAAAGAACTGACTTTGTTTCCCTGGTGGTTGGTAAATGGCGGGGGATGGATTTGAGCCTGGCGCTGGGTCTCTTAAGTACGTATTTCTTTCCTGGTCGTGACCTGTCTTCAGTGGCTTAGTCCCAGCAGCCCCAAGTTGGTGTCCACTTGAGAGTGACGAGAAGGGAGCGCAAAGAGTGACTCATGTACTATGGTAAATGTCACCGCGGCGGTTATACCACTTTGGCGAAGAACCATCTTTAATTCCCCTACCTCTCTGGTGTCTGCGAGTGGGATTAACCAGACCACAAACTGACTTGTGAGCTCTGGCCCTTGGGGAGGTTTTGTGAGGGTGGAACAATGAGAATATTTGGTTCTTTTTTTTTTTTTTAATCGGTGTTGTACCTCATGCCACCATGTCACCTGGTCCTGACACAATACTGACACAGTATCTTCTTGTCATGAGTTGGGCAACAAATCTGCTGTGAAGTGGCAGTTTGGGTAAGAATGAGGAGGAGTTTGGGAATGTGGGTTTGGCTGGATTGGGGTGTGGGCAGACAGGGCAACCACAGCGCTCCTTTGAATGATTCCCAGTTCAAAGTGATACCGTCGTACTGTGGCTTTTCTAGTTTTTCCTTCTCTACGTTACTCTCAAGATCTAAGACATGCCTTTCAATTTCTTCCTTCCCCAGTTAGCAGGGTGTCTGGATGTTTCTCAGAGAGGAGTTGAAAGGCTCAGGTACGACAGAGCTTTCTTTTGGGGAATGGAGTGAAAGAGGTGGGGATATTCCTGCCTTGGGAGGTGCCACTTTGGAGGGCACAAGGAAAACCACCGATCCAGGGCAGGTAAGTCATTTTTATGGAATGGTTAAGATCCTCAATTCCAGAACAGTGCTGTCTGCTAGGACTTTCTCTGCTGATGAGTGTGTGTCTTCTATATCCGCACCCTGCAATATGGTAGCTACCAGCCTGGAAACTGTTACCAGGCACCAGAAGTGCGGGTGGTACGACTGCACAACCGGGTTTTCATTGTAATCACCTTAAAATGAAGGAGTCGCGTGTGACCAGTGGTGCCTCTATTGAGCCTCACAGTCCAAGTGTGTCCATCTGAAGAGTCCTGACTCTCCTGTTTGTTCCCATGCTGCCTCAGGAAAGCTGCTTCACCTTTCTGACCACAGCATCATCATCCATAACTGAGAGTAAAGGTAGCGCTTACCTCCTACAGATGTGAAGATCAAGTGAGGCAAGGTGTTGAAATGTGGGGCATGACACTGAGTGTCCAGGATTCCAGTAATGTTAGGGCACAAAATCCGGGAGGGAGGAGACCATGGGAGTGGGGATAGGCGATGTTCCTGTCTACTCGATGGCTAGTCTGTCCGTGCTAACTTGGAATTAGAAAACTGCGGTGGTTTCTAGAAAAGTCTTCTTTCTGAGAAGCTGTGTCCCTGCCCTGGAACCAGGAAGGTGAGTTCCTGGCTCGTGCTCGGGCTGCTGTCTGCTCCCCAGCTCATGCCGACACCCATGTCCTGCATCATCTCCAGGTCTCCACTGCCCCTTGGAAATCTTCAGAGTAGCGTGTTAACTTCTTTCCCAGTACCCAAAGGAGTGCTGATGCTCTTAGGCCAGAGAGCAAAGCGCCTTTCCATCCGTTTCTGATTTCCCCCTTTGCCGGCTTTGGTCTGCACACCCACATCCTTCCTCTCTCTTCCCCTGACATTTCCCTCCATTGCCCACCGGATGACAACCTCGGAAGTCACTGTGCTGGATGGTGGCTGACTCCCGGGCTCCTTGAGTTTCAGGCTGTTTGGTTTGGGTGGCCTGAAGCAACTCTTGTCAAGAGGTTGCTGGAGGCAGCCGGTGTCTAGCCCGCTTTCTCCTGCCTTCCGTCTGGAGGCGGTGTAGGCCCGGAGGTGAAGAAGTGGCTCGGAGGTGGCTGACGCGTCTCTGCTCACTGAGGCCTGACTCCTCATGGTCAAGGGTACCGGATGGGTTCACAAAGGCAGGACTTGAGAGAGACACGCTGTCAGGAGTTTTCTTTCTTTGCTGGGTCTTGGTAGCCACGATAATTCGTGTGAGTGGGACAGAACTCTTGAGAAGGCTGATAGCTCGTGAAATCTGTTTTATCCATGACTGCTTATTTGTGAGTTTGTCGACTTTATGTCTCGAAACTCTCATTCTTCTCCCCCCACGGCAAAGGTTTCTAAATACCCATGAGCTCAAGTTTATTTGAGTATACAAATCCTGAGTCTTCAGACTTGGGGAGCATTGTAAATGGCACCCTGCTCCACACTCTTCAGCTTATTAAAGACTTTCCCAGCGTCACGTGGCAGCTGGGGAAACTGGATCTACGGCTGCAGATTCCCTAACTGGTATTCTTTCTGGTGAAATCTTTTGGCCTGCTCCGGACACTTCTAGCACTTCTTCCAACAAAGAACACGTCACTCTTCCTCTCGAGGAACCCTTCCCTGAGCTCACTCTCCCTGCCCAGTTAGGGACCCTTCTCCATGTTCCCATGATCCTCTGCATGTTGTTATCTTACAAAAATGGCTGGTGTCCAACCACTCTGTGTTAGCTATTTACTTCTCTAGAACCATGATTATTCTTTGAGTGTAGAAGCTACTTTGGTTCGCTGTTGCCAGTGGCATAAATGTTTAGCAATTAGCTCTCGTTTGAGAAGGGATTCAAAAAAGAAGACTTTGATTAATAGTATTTGCTAATTTCTGAGCTATAACAGCTCCTACCATGACCAATTCCAGGCTACTGATGTGACCACAGTAGGCACAGAGTTGAGAAAATATGTGTAGTAGCTCAGTGTTTGATCATATTTCTACTGCATAAATGCAACAGACAAAAATAACCCAAAGAGCGCAGGTAAAAGGAAAACATGAAATAAGCAGGAAGTGGTGAACTTTGAGTACTAATTATCTTTGACTTGCATGTAATTTATTTCAGTGTAAGTATATATAATTCAATTTTTACTAATGGTCCTGTTTAACAACTAGCTGGCAAATTTCCTGAATATAAAACAATGGACTCTTTGGAACCTTTCCAGGAGGGTTCAAGTACATTCCTGGACATTTCCCATTCAAGGTATAATACTAGGTCCTCATAACATGCCTCTATTTTCTTTCTGTCTCCACCTCCTCCCATCTCCCTATTCTTGCTTCTTACCCTTTCACTCACTTTCAGGCAAAAGTCAGATTTGGTGCAGAAAATGTATATATATTCTGTGTGTGTGTACACGTGTGTGAGAGCAGACAGCTACTTCTTTGATCTCTATGAGTACCTTCCCCTGCCTAGTGGCTGATGACTTAGTGTCTCCCTGTGGACTCCTGACCACACTGACCTGGATTACCCCTGATGCTGCAGGTGTCTTTCAGTATCTGTCTGGTTTGATCTCCCAAAGTCAGAGCTCCTTTGGTTATTGTATCAGCTATGTCTAGCTGTGTAACAAATTGCTCTGTAACTCAGTGCTTCCAAATAACACACACTGATGACCTCACAGATCCTGTGGGTCAGGATTCTGGGTAGTGTGTACCTCGGCTATCTGTCTCAGGGTCCCTCACAAGACCACAGTCACAGGGCCACCCAAGACCAAGGTCTCATCTGAAGGCTGACCGGGGAGCCTCTCCTCTCAAGCTGGCCAATTCAGTCCCTTGCAGGCTCTGGGGCAGAGTCTCAGCTCTTCCCTGGCTGTTGGCTGGGGCTCTGTTCAGTGCCTGTTCACACGAACCTCTTCAAATTGTCATCTGACTGCAACGAAAAGCAGAAATTGAGAAGGTGTGTGCACTGAGAGATGCTCTTACTGTGACAGAAGCCAAACCTATTGCAATCTGACCATGAAACGACCTGGAACGCACACTTCTACTGAGCTGAGTTCTGTTAGTTAGAAAGGGCTTGCCCAAGGGACGGGGATTCCACCAGGCCAAGAGTGCCAGGAGGCGGGGTTCATCAGGGACCCCTGTAGACATCTACCCACCGAGTTTGCCAACTCTGACATTGCCCTCATGGTTCGCTTCAGACTCCATTAAGCCAGGTCTTAGGTTGTATTTGCGATCATATTTCTAGTCCTTATAGCTGACTCGGTGCATACTCCACAACTCTGCTTCCTTTACATTGCCCCCATCCTGTCCCGTTTCCTCTTTCCCTGGCACTTTGCACGGCAGATCAGTGTAGAGGCAAATATCTTTCTGGGAAATGTACTGGGTGTGATCAAAATCTATAGCAAATGCTTAAATTTTAAAAATTTGTTACACTACAAGACACACAGCCATTAATTCTCCTTACACTATCTACCCCCTTCACTTTGAGCACACTTATCGCATCTTTCTTGCCACTTTCTGAAGCAGCTCTGGAAATCCTTTCAGTCTTTAGTCGTGTTGTTGTGGCTGCCCCGATGTCCTGGATCTGTTGAAAACGTTTACCTTTCCTGGTTATTTTGACTGGAGAAAGAGCCGGAAGTTATGTGCACCAGACCTGGTAAATAAGGTGGGTGGGGATGCTCCATCAGGTTTTTTACAAGCCCGTCTTGTATCGAATGGTCCTAGGCAGCTGCATTCACTGTATTCGTCAAATCTCATAAAGACACTCACGAAAGAACTTCCAGAACTGCTTGGGAAAGTGGCAAGAAGGATGGGATGCGTGTATTCAAAGCCAGGGGGAGGATTTTGAGGGGAATTCGTGGCAATGTGTCTTTTGTTATAATTTTTTTTTAAACACACACCATATGTTTTGATCAGCTGAGGGACTTTCCTAAGTGACTCAGGATCGGCTTGAGGGTCACCTCGGGTTCTCTGGCATCCTCCGTGGCTCTTCCTCTTTGACTAACAGAGAGGAGCAAGAGCAGACTGTAGAAAGGCCTCATCCCCTGCCACTGGCTCTCCAGGACTGTGATTCTCTAAAACAGCCCTGACACAATTGGAGGGGCTGCCCAGATGCCTGACACCAGGCAATAATTTACTCACCTGGCACCCTCACTCCTGAAAGGCCCCGATAGCTGAAATGTAATTTTCTTTAAGAACTTAGATGGAAAGGACCCCAATCCTAAAATCCCAGTGATCCAGGAACACCTATTTCCCATCACACCTTTCACTACATCTCTCTATTTGTGTATCCAATTAAAACAGCCTCAAATATCTAATAGTACAAGAGATATAACCTAATAGTGCAACACAATTTCTCCTGGTACCTTGAGGGGAAATCATTTCTTATTATTTTTCTATATAACTCATAAAATGGGGAAATGATTTAATCCACAGGGTAGAACTCAATTGTTTCCAAAGCGGGCAATTTTCATGATGTTGAAAACGACACTAGGCTCCCTCGCGTGGTTCCAATATCCTCCGGCACGCCGGAAAGATTCTGGGGAATGTCACAAGTGTGGTCCGTGCTGGCTCCTCCGCATCCCTGCAGGGTTTCCAGTGTGCCTGGGCCCCGCGGAGAGCCGTCAGCCCCCACCTGGAAGCCCGGCGGGAACACGCACTCTGCTGGTTTTGTGACCTGCAGTCGCCCATCCAGAAAATCGACTCGCCTCAATTTAAGACCCAAACGTCACCGAAACCCTTTCAAAGTCACAAGCATTAAATGTGGTTCTGTTTAGCACTTTGAGCCAATTTCCAGGAGTTCTTGGGGGATTAAAGGTGACATATATAAAATGCCCAACATGTAGCAGTGGGTAACACTGGTAGGCTAGTTTCCGAGTGCCTGTGTCAAGTGTTTTTACACAGAACAGCTCGTTTTATTCTTACAAGGTCTTACAAGGAAGGAATGATTGCCCTCCCCATTTTCCAGATAAGGAAACTGAGGCAAGGGGGCTTGGTCTCTTAGCCTGTGCTCTAAACCACAATGGAATGCCACTTCTCTAAAAGAGTCTGAAAGATTGGTGGCAAGTCTTGTTTTCCGGAGAACCCTCAGGAATGTGGCTGACCTACGAAACAGACAGCCAGGATGGTTGCCACAAATTCACTCTGGACGGGTCATTTTCCCACTGGATGTTTCCAGTGCGTCAGACCCAGAGCTGGCGGCTGAAAAACTGAAGGGCTCCGTGACACATTAAGTTCAGGGATTTCTCAGGATTTGGGACCAAAGCCCTGGGGAAGGTCCGCAAAATGGAAATTTGTTTCATTTTCCTTAAAGTGATGTTCAGGCAACTTAGCTGAGCGCAGGGAACTTTGGAGGTATCTGCTGTCCCCCCGCACCGTACTGTGGCGAGGGCTGTAGAAACCCTTCGGTCAGCATTGCCCGGGGTTGGGGCTCACACCTCCTGGGAGAGGATGCACCCTCTCTCCGCCAGGATCTTGCAGAATGAAGATGGATTTCGTCGTTAAGGTTCTTAAAACAACAGAGTGTGGACAACTTCCTCTCTGCAGCCAACCATGCCTGGGGCTCGATGCATCTTGCGTCCAGTCGTAAGCAGAACGGGGGACCCTGGCGGTGCTTTCCATGCGCCCTGGTGACAATGGACGTCATTTCTGATGATGTCTTTGAGCAGTGACCTCATAAGCCCCACAGATCTCCTGGTTCGGGGGTGTCGTGGTTTAGATCTGAAGAGTCGCCCCAAAGCCTCATGTGTTTGCAGAGTGACTGGTCGTGGGCATTCTCTGTTCATTGATGGGTTAATCGACTAATGGCTGCGAGGCTGAGTGTGTTGTTAGAAGGCGGGGCCTGGCCGGAGAGGCGGCCCACTGGGGGAGTGACTCAGAACAGTATCCCCCTCCCTGGCTCTTCCCTTCACTGTTTACTGGTCACCATGAAGTGAGCAGCTCTCCTCCATGGCAGCCCTTCTAGCGTGCTGTCTGTGCAGCTGAGCCTGCGGACCATGGACTAAAACTTCCGAGGCCGTGAGTCAAAGTAAACCTCTCCAGCTTTAAGCTGTGAGTGTCGGGCATTTTATCTCAGTGATGACAGAGTGACTAAGACGGGGCATCACTGGCTGAAAACCGAGCAGCTTCAGTCTAGCTCCTGGCTTCTGCTGAGCTGCTTCCTGCCAGTGACCAGGCTGGGGAGTTTCATTGCAGGCCGTGTCTTTGGGCTACATCAGATGAGGTTAGCTCGGGCTCCATTAGCCTGGACGAGAGTCAGAACCGCCCGGAGGTTGGCAGTTCCTCCCTTGCTGGCCTCTTTCCTTCTCCGTTGAAGGTGTCAGACTTGCATTATGGGCTACAGTGTCTTCTGCCACAGAGATCATGTAGTCTGCAAAGCCTCCAGTAGCTACTCTGTGGCTGAGGACAGTAAAAGCTTGCCACCTCCCACCGGCCAGAACAGTACAGCACAGCTGCTTTCCAGTAACATTTGGATAAATAACTCATCCCTGCTGTTGGTGTCTGTGGACTTCTTTAAGAAGTAAGGCAGCCAAGCATTGACAATCGATCGAAGTTCACGTGACAAATGATTACTGAACACCCTTATTGCTGTTCAGGGCACTGGAATGGATTCATTCATGTATTCTACTAATATTTGCTGAGCACCTGCTAGGTACCAGATATTATGCTGGGTGCCAGGTTGGAGATATTCATCCATTCTTTTGACAACAATTTGCAGAGTGAGTACTGACTCTGTTTAATGAAAGGCAGGCTGGACAAAGAGGAAGTCCCTTGTGATCCCTGAAGATCATCTCTGAGCGAACGGATGCTACTGTTGACCTTCTTATCACATTTTTCTTTCTCTTCTCTTTGAATTTTATCTTGGAAGGGTTTGATGGCAACATGGCTGCAGCCACTTTGTGACCAAGAGGTGAAGTCCAAGAGAATGGAGGTGTTGCCCCTCCCCTTGCCATCCTCAGTCACTCAACAATGCTGGAGTTGCCTCTGACAGGACTCTTGCTACAAGAGAAAAATAATCTCCTATTTTATTAATCTCCTATCCATCAGCTGGATATTCTTTTCTTTGCATCACTAAATACCCTCTTTGATGCCTTACCTGGAGGAGAGCATATTTAACTCAAATCCCAATTGCCAGGCAAATTGGACCCAACTTTGCCAGTCCTGTGATGAGCTTTCTGTGATGGAACTTTTGTCCCTCTGTGAGATTATTCTAGGGGAATATTCTTTTGTTGGCCAACCCATGACGCACCTATTCAGAATATAAGTAGCCTGCAGCCTTGGGATCCTGCGGAGGGGAGAGATCTGGTTCCCATTTGCAGCTCTGCACTTCTGCTCAAGGGAGGCGGGAAGCTCACCCACTGCAGGGAAAGTGGCCACAGAGTGAGCCCCTGGCAGCACAGTGGTAGCTTTTGGAGGGGAGGCAGGATGGCACAGGAAGGGCAGCTTCGGATCGCTGGCACCTTGGCTGTGGTAGGCACGGGTGATCACCAGGGTGGCATCGGGTGAGAAAAGAGGTGAATTCCTGTGGCTGGAGGGGCCAGAGGCAGCAGAGCGACTCAGTCACCCTTTCTAATAAATCCCGTCACTCGGAGTCACAAGCAAGAGTCTGATGTGTAGAAGTCTTTCAGCTTCAATCTGTGTCTTGCAGTCTGGGCCGCAGTTGAGCAGGGACGATGCTGTGATCATCACTCTGCAGATGAGACAGGACCTGCAGGGTGGCACGGAGCTGGGCCTCAGATAGCCAGGGCTGTGACACACAAGCCCATGCTGACTCTACCTTTCCCTGGCTTCCTCGCAAGATTTCCAGGCTTCAGAGTGTCTCTCTTTCATCTTGTCATTTGGATCGAGAGGAGTCTTGAGCATCAAAACACCCTAAAAATCCATGAATTTAATGCTACAACAATAATAGCAAAAGCTAATTATGGTAATAACAACATGGCTATTATTTATTGAGTGCTAGGCTTGTACCAGACAGTGCTAAAATCTTCCCTTGCTTTTTCTGGTTCGATTTTCGCAACGATCCAAGGATGTGACAATTAATATGATATTACACAGGGACACTGGGGTTTGGAGAGATTAAGGGATTTACCCAAAGTCCTGGGACATGTAAAGGGCAGACCTCAGGTCCGACTGAGGCCCAACGGGAGCTTGTCGGCCCTGCTAGATTTTGCCTCTCTACAGAATGCCTCTCCTTTGTCTGCATCTCTTCTCTAAAGTTTAGCCACCCTGCTGGGATTCGTTTCTTCTTCCATTGTATGCGTGCCCGTCCTCTGCGGCTCGTGCCCACAGACACTTTCTCTGCCCTCGGCACAGAGGCCAGATAGGGCCATGTCTTCCCGGTTCCGTGGCCGGCATGCCTTGGGGCGCTGGAAGCTGGAGTGGAGGAAGCAGGGCTTCCCTGGGGACTGGAGAAGGGGATGTTATTAACTACAGGCTTTTCCAGGGAGCCCGTGTTAACTATTATGAGCCAGCAGGTCAACTGCTCTGAAGCGGCCACATCTGCTTGGCAGCTCAGCTCCCTGCCTGCAATTTGGGGCTGGGGATTTTCCCCCCACTTCCCTGCAAAAGCCAGATGATGGCTGAATAGACTTTCAAAGGACGAACGACAGAGCAGCACACATAGCCGTGACAAGCGAAGGCACGACCCTCATGGCACCCTTGCACGTGCGCCTGGAAGGCCATCAGTCCATCCTCGATGTCTTCCCATCCTGTCACCTGGGAGAAGAAGGGTGCGAGTGGGGCTGACAGCCTCCAAGTTCTAGTTCCGCCCAAGGCAAGGCAGGGACTCATGGTCAGAAACTGGGCTCTGCGGTCAGAGCAATCAATGCTAGAATTCTAATTCCTTTATTACACGCTTTTGGTAAAGCGGCTTTATGTCTCGGACCTTCCATTTAGCCAAGGCAGTTCCTTTACAAGAGAGTTGTGAAGTTTGCATGAGGTCTGGGAGGTTAAAGAGTTTGCACAATTTTGGCACATAGTAGGCACTCAATTAATGGTAGCTGTCTTGTGATTGTGAATTTTGGAGGAACAGGATGGTATTATTAGCCCCCTTTGAAACTTCCCTGTTTCTCATCCCAGCCTCAGATGAGTGCTTTCTACAAATTGAGAGTTTCTTGTTTGCAGGATTTTGAATAAACAAATGTGTTTGATTAGCCTAAAAGTCACTTAATACAGTTAACAGGTATAGCGGTACAGCTGGGTAAAAGGAATAACCTGCTACTCTATAGCACAATGGGACAACTATGGCTGACATCAGTTAATTGTATATTTCAAAACAGTTTGCAGAAAAGATTTTGAATTTCCCCAACACAACAAAATTATAAATATTTTGAGAGTTGTAAGTGCTAATTACCTTGATATGATCATTAAGCATTATGTGCATGTTTGAAATATTACACTAAATTGGCAGTGGCGGTGCCCACCTGTAATCCCAGCACAAAAAATCTGAGCCCGGCCTGGGTAGCTTAGCAACTTTGCAAGGCCCCGGAGAGAGAGAGAGAAAGAGAGAGAGACAGAGAGACAGAGACAGAGACAGAGAGACAGAGACAGAGAGACAGAGAGATGCAACTGTATCCTATCAATATATACACTTACTATATGTCAAAAAATTTTTTTAATTAAAAGATTGTCTAATAGTCATTGTTAAGAAAAGTAGAATTTACACAATTTTTAAAGAATAGAACAGTGTATCTAATTCCACTGTTTGCACAACAGCCCTTGTATTTCCTGGCTAGCGGGCCTCCAGCACTCCATGAACCTGCACATTTCTTCTGTGCGAGGCGGGCTAGAGATCCCTGCAGCCCCGCAGCGCCTCCCGCTTCGTGTTGCCGCGAGTCGGCTCCGCCACGGCCCTCTGAAGCCTCCACAGATACTATGTAAAGAATAAGCATGGCTGCATTCCAATAAAACAGAATTTTTGAACACTGAAATTTCAATTTCATATCATTTTCATGGGTCACAAAACACTGTTCTCCTTTTGATGTTTTTCTCCCTCCAATCATTTAAAAATATGGAAAAGCTAACAGGCTGTTCAAAAAGAGTAAGCTGGATAAGGCCCGCGGGGTGCCGTTCTCCAGCCTCTGCATCTGTGCCTAAGGACATCAGCGTGTGCCGGCACACGTATTACAAATTCACGCGCCAGCTTCACGGACGTTGCTCACCACTGCTTGTGACACACATGTAGGGAGGAATTTTCCCGCGCCCCTAAATGTACGAAAACCTCATCTTTAATAGTTGCTCTGTGTTACCGAATATAAATGCCCGTGATGTATATATATTTTAGTAGTGTTGGTTGTTTCCATTTCTTTGGCTATTAGGAATGAGGCTGAGACAAAATTTAATCTGTGTCTTCTACAGGAGAGAAAGATTCAGGTACAAATTCCAGAGAATTCCACCATGTCGTCTTCATCCAAGTAGTCCAGCCAGACAAATCCTTGCTCATGGACAGTGGGGAGGGGCTAGTCAGGAAGTATCTTGCTCGGCACGGGGATGCTGTGGGTAACTTTAGGATGTGTGGCTGGAAATTTGGATAGCTCAGGCCCGCTCCAACAGATATCTTGGACCACGAGTCTCATCCTCCTGTCCTGCCCCCAGGCTGGCCTACGTAAGCAAAGTTACCAGCAGATACATTATAGGAAACTGAGGCCTGTGGACATTAAAACATGTGCTGAAAGTCACTCAATTAAACAGTGGCAACATCAGGACAAGAACTCACATGTTGGTCAAGTAGCTTGAGCAGAGAAAACTCAATATCATATTAGAATAATTAATAACTAATAGGATAATATTAAGAAAAGGCACAATGACAAAGGTCACACACACATACACACACACACACACACACACACACACACACACACATACACGACAGGAAGAAGAAAAAACTACAATGGCCCGTCAAGTCTCTGCTGATTTCCCCTGCTGGGATTTAGCTTAATTCAACCTTTCGGCTTGTTCACTATGTACATCGATTTCCTCCTTTCCCAGAAACAAATCGAGGTGTCTCTTGAGCGCGTGTATACTCTGGCTTCCTCGGCTCCCCGTTTAACATTTTCCATATGTGTGCTAACCTGGGCAGCGCCAGCTCCCCTCTTCCCCAAGACATTCGATGCCTGGGGAATGTTCTCGAGTGTGTAAACCTCAGCAGTGTGAAAAGTCTCTCTCTTTTCCTTCTGCCCTTTCATAAATGGGGGCATTTCTTGGGAATCTCATTTCCTTTGTGTGTGAGTCCAATTCTTTTATTATGAACACACGTAGGAGGCCAATAGTTTGTTTCTAGGCCTCTGAAATCGCCCTGTCTCCACCATCAAGACCCGCAGATCAACACGGCTTCCCTTAAGGGGTACAAGCCAGGGGCTGAGGACTTCGGTAATTAGGGGGGTTGGAAGAAACATTTCCATGGTTAACATTTGCACATCGGGAAACTGAGGCCCAAAGAGGTCACATGGCTTGCCCAAGGTCATACAGCTTCTTAAGGACATATAACAAGCACCTAAATCTTCTGGATAGATCTAATTAGATCCAGTGATGAGGAAATTAAAACTCAGCTTCAAATTCCTGAAATTAGCATTAGTAGTTTGAGATCTGACCTTTAATGATAATTTACTTTTTTAGCTCTTACTCTTCACCTGGTATTTCTTGTTACAAGTAGCTTTAGTGGTGGTGGGGAATAAGTATCTATCTAAATTATAACAATTTTATTAGTATAATTATTAACAATTATTATATCAATATATGTTAGCATCTCAGACACGTTTGTTTATAAAAACTAGTAAAAAGAGAATGAAAAGTGAGCATCATTTTTAACATTTGAAGTTAAAAATAAACTTTTTTTGCATTGTCTTTTGGACTGGGCAATAATAAATATTTGGTTTATTAAAAGTGCCACTTCGATCGTCTTTAATAGGTATTAAGAGTTTATTTGGGGGCTGAGGATTTGGCTCTGTGGTTAGAGTGCTCGCCTCACAAACACAAGGCCCTGAGTTCCATCCCCAGCACCAAAAAAAAAAAAAATATAGAGAGTTTATTTGACAGATAATAGCACTGATAATAAAGAGGAGGGCTTGCGTTCACTGACTGAAGGGCATCTGAACTGATCCCACTGTTTCTTCCAAGCTTGCTTAAGAATTTTCCCTGCATGTGGAAGGGCTGGAGGCTTCTAGATGGGCCCTTCCCACACACGGGTTCATCCATTCTTCCTTCTGTTTGCTGTCCAACACGTATTTCCTGGCCGCCTGGTGTGTGCCAGTCACTGGGCACGAGGAGGCCTGAGCAGGGGCGCCACTTGCAGACGTTTCTGCCTTGATTTAGAGGAGTCTGTCTTCCTCTCGGTCAAGCCAGGAGGGTTGGCAAACGTCACGGGTGTAGCCTGGAAGTCACGGCAAGAAGGCACGGCTGCTGTGGGCTGCCACGTGTAAGGCAGCGACAAAATTCGTAATTCCTTGTCCCTCACGGCCATGCCCGAGGGGAGCAGTGCGCCCAGCCGGACTCTGCTGTCCTGGAGGGTCCAGGCTGGGTGGCAGTCAGCGCAGGGCCGGTCCCCGCCAGCTTGCATCCGGAGTCCCCGCTCCACTCTGCCCTTGATGCTGACGCCAGCACTCTGCAAACCTCCCTTCCGCTTTGCTAAAAGCCCCTTTTCTGGCTCTGCCGAAAGGGAGCAACGGAGAGAGATGGGACGGCTTGTCCTCCCGTTCCCGTGCTGTTCCTGTGACTGCTGCCCAGCAGCTCGTCCCCGCCAGTGACAGGACCCGCCACATCAGCGGCTGGATCCTGCCCGCATCTCCCGTCTCCTCCAGTGACTGCACACCCAGCTTCGTCACGCACCCCTTGGGGACACCAGCAGCAGCAAAACGGTGCCCCTTCCTGGCAGTCCACACCCAGTGACCCCAGAAATCAGCACCCCGGGGACCTCAGAGTCACCAGCCAAGCTTGTCCCCTGCACACCTGTAATTTCTGAGTCCTGGTGGCTCTGAGATGACTCTGTGTCAACTCCCGTTTCCTGGTTAGCGGTTCTTTACGTTAAATTCTCCCTGTTAAAATGACCGGTGTGATTTCTGTTTCCCGACTAGACTCTGGCTGATAGAGTCATCATCAAACCCCACGCATCTGTAATGACAGTTGGTCACTGTGCCGTGTGGGGTGTCGGGGTGGGGCTGGCGTCCCGGGAGAGTGAGAGGGGCTTGGCACCGGGAGGCAGGGAGCAGTGCTCCGAGCCGAGGGAGCCGAGGGACGGCATGGGCAGCTGCCCTGAGAGCCGGCCACACCGGCCACTCCGGCTTTGCTGGCCCAACTTTGGGGTGTCTGAGGGGGGCAGTGGTCGGTGCAGAGGGGAGGAAGAAGGACGGGGTGGCGCGAGAATCAGGCGGACACTCTGAGGACTGCAGGTATGAGCTGCTCTGTACAGGCAGAGGGTAGCCCGATGGGTAGGACCCCGGCCCAACACCACAGCCCAGCAGAAACGCAGTGTGAGTCAGGCAGATGTTTTTACACTTGCTCATAGCCATGGTTTCAAGAAGGAAGAAAGAGGGAGGATTTATGATAATAAAAAAACAAATAGATCCAAAACACTCTCCTTTAAACAGGTAATCGGTGTGAACAATGAATGACCATTTTCCATTCACTTTTTCATGCTAAGCCTTCAAAACCCAGCGTGAATTTTACACATACGGTGCATCTCCACGGAACTTAGCACGTTCCGGGTACCTAATAACCACTCACGGCCGGCAGCTGCCACAGGGAACTGCGACGTCTGGACCAGATCGTCTAGGTCTTTGGGTTTCTGCTCTGTGATTGTGTTAGTCCATTTTCCATGACTATAATGGCACACCCGAGGCTGGGTAGCTTGTAAGGTTCACAGTGTGGCTCACACTTCTGGAGGTGTAAGAGCTCCAGTGAGGGCCCCCTGACTCTGTCACATCACAGTGAGCTGCGTCATGGCAGAAAACACATTTGAAAGTGGAGGGCTCAGGATGAGAATCGCAGTCGAGCAGGGGAGGGGCCGGAAACCACCTCCACTAAGCTCCGCCTCTTAAAGGTCCCACCACCTCTTACTATCACTAAATCGAGGACCAGGCACCTGATGCATGAACCATGAGGGGACACACTCAAATCCTACCCAAATCATGACAGCTACGAATTGGCTACTTAACCTGGCTAAGTTCCCCAGTTTCTGCTTCTTCATCGATAAAGTAGAAATAAGGGTACCTATAGGACTACTAGGAGAATAAGGTAAACTCATGCATTTTACAAGCTCAAAACATACGGCAACAATTAATATTGTCATAACCACTTGACAACAGCTGCCACCCTGGTGAAGGTCTAGACTGGGCGGAGGGGCCCCGAGTGGCCATGGGGAGACCAGCGCACACACACGTGTGGCTGGGACCTTCTCAGAGGTGACCCTAGGGATCAGAAGAGAGTGTGCTTCTGGAAACCTGAGTGTCAGTTCACCCCAAGCTCCCAGGGTTCACAAAGTCAGGGCCCACGTCTGTCTCGGGCTTGGTACCCCCAACTCCCACATGTCAAGGGACCCCGGAGCTCGGAAAGCAGAGAAATCCTAGTGAAAACAGAAGCGTCCAGACTCAGCCCAAGCCAACGTGTTCCTATTAATGCCTGAGATGGGTATCTTCACTTGAGAGCCTGGCAGATCTGGACACACACACACACACACACACACACACACAGGGCCCCCAGGGCTGGATGAAAACCCAGAACTCACCGGGAGTCAGGGAAAGCAAACTCTCCCTCCTCCCACTACAGAGCTGATAATCACCCCAGGCTTAACACCTCTCCTATAGCTTTAATGCCAGGCCTGGGGGAAGGAATTCCCAGGCCACAAGACAGGGTGGGCAGGGCAGAGGGGCTCCCCCAGCTCTGCCCCCTGGGCTCCTGGGAAGGTGGTGGACAAGTGCAGGTCACCTGGGATGGGGCAGTGGGGCGAGCGTGGCTTCTCCCCACCCTTGAGTCCCCCAGGCTTCAACCTGGCTGGTGCTTTCTACTGAACCGCTCTCAACGCATGGCTGCGGTGGCTTCCTGTGCTCTTAGAATGGAGACAGAACTTCTCACTGACACGAGCAACATGGTCAATTTAGCTGTCCTTCTGGACGTCTTCTGGGGTCTGGCTTGTTCTGGGCAGCTCCCAAGAACACCTTTCTCTAGCGCGAGCCTCAGGGCCTTTGCACACGCAGTTCTCTGGAACTCAACTCTGCTTTCTTCCCCATTCTCTCAGACCATCACCTCTCTACTTTATTTTAGGGTTCAGTTTAAGTATTGTTCCCTTACGAATGGAAATAACCCTAATATTTACCAATATGGACTCTTTAAGTAATACACGATACAGGCAGATAGTAGAACAAGATCCAATTTTATAAAAGCATGAAGATCTTTTCTTATGCTTAAGGAATAGACTCCAAGAAAAATGAATTAAATAAAAAAGAAAGGCAAAGAATATTATGCACAGAGGCTTCCATTTGTGTAATAATAGAAAAAATTTTGTAGCAATTTGTCGAGTGTCCGTGCGTTGGTGTGTGTATCTGATTGTACGTCTTTACGGTTTCTCACCGGTCACCTTGATGGAAGTAGCTGAGGCAGGATATCCCTGAATATCCTTCTGTATTTCCAGTCCATGAAGTGACCCAGTAGTTTACAAAAATACAGGTCCTCTCTTTCCCCACGTTCACATACGTTATGCCCACCCTCGTACAACTGGATGACAAAACATGTGGGTGCGGTGCGATTTGGGGTGATCTCTTTTTCTTTCTTTCTGTACTTTCTCCTTTCCCCTAGTAAGCATACTTCTCATAGCTTGAAAACTAAAACAAAGTTTTCAGCCTACGGAATAAGGACACAAATCCTGTGTGACTTTGGATGAGTGACTCACCCTTTCTGTGCCTTGTTCTTTCATCGTAAATGGAAGCGCTGATCTCAGCCTGTAGCTCCTAGCACTGTTATAAGGACTGAATAAATTTATATATATATGTGTGTGGGTAAAAAACACATACTGCACTATAGCTGTTCTTACTGCGATGTTTTAAGATATTGATAGGTACAAAATGCTATTTAAAATTATGTAGAATAAAAATAAACTGAATTCTAAAATACATCTTTAAAAAGCTAGAAGTAGAACATTATATATACATATATGAATGTTTTTACAAGATGTGATAAAAAAATACGGTGAATGCTACTGCCAAGTGCAGTTTAACTGGAGGGCAGGCTGGCGAAACATTACAGTGTGTCCTTGGCTGCTTCGCTCATCAGATCTGGCACCATGTGACTTCTGGCTCTTCCCCGAAGTCAAAATGACAGTAAAAGAGAAACTTTTGAATCAATTCGGACATAGCAGAACAACTAAAGACACTCCCGGAAGAGGACTTCCAGACTTGCTTCAGAGAGTGGCAAGAACTGGAGTAAGTGTGAAAAGCGGGAGTATTGGCAGGAGGATTCATGGTAATATATATACTCTCACTGCAATACATTTTTTTTATATTCAAGTGTTCACCGTGTATTTTGATAACACCTCATATACAGGGACCCAGTCCCTCCTCCCCTGATCTGGCCCCTCCCCAAACCCGTGACCTCAGCCACCCTACTGCAGGGTGCTCTGAATTGGCCGGTGTGGCTGATGCTTTTCGATTGGTTTCCACAGTGCGGTGCAGACAGGGCGGGCCAGGTCCTCAGCACCTTCCTCTCCCGGAGCGTGAGCCTCTTCTCGGCCAGGCTCACACTATGACAACTGGCTGAGCAGCTTTGATTAATGAAATATTTCACACTGAATTTGCACAACGTCTTCCCCAGCGAGTCCCCCTAACGCGTGTGATGCCCGGCTAGTTAGGTGAGCAGTCTCTGGCTGGTGGGCCTCTGCCTGACTCACACGCAGGCAGAAAGATGCTGCCTGCGGAAGGGAGGGGAAGGAAAGAGGATTCGGCTGGCGGGTCATTTCGCCCAGCACTGAATAAAAGATTTCCTTCTGGTCATTTTGAAAATACCAGCATCTCCACATGCGTGGGCCCTACTGTGTGGGAGTATGTGATTGGCCTCACCATCTCATTTAGCCTTGTAAGTAAGCGGAGCATCGAGGAAACGCTTCATTGTGAGAGCTGAAAAACTCAACTCCTGTTGGCTCGTGCCCAAAAGGCATAATTGGAAATGTCAGACTTGTTTGTTATCATTGACCACTGCAATTGAAAAGCCCCAGAGAAACCAGCTTCAGGAATGGCTGGATCCAGGACCCATCAGTTGCCTTGGTCCCATCTCTTCCATACCAGCCTGTTTCCCACGCAGCGTCTCCTCTAGGCCCAGGATGGCTGCAAGGACTCCAATTCTTATTTCCTCAAAGAAGCATTAGCAAAAATCTCAGAGACTCCTC